>PVJA010045967.1:0-15377 GCA_004027025.1 Myocastor coypus | reverse complement strand
AGATTAAATAAGATTGATAAGCCCCTAGCTAACCTCATCAAAAAGAGGAAAGAAAGGACTCAAATTCAAGCAATAAGGAATGAAAAGGGTGAAATTACTACAGACCCAGCAAAGATACAGAGAATCATAAATAGTTACTTTGAGAATCTCTACTCTCACAGAATTGAAGCCACAGATGAAATGGACAGATTCCTAGAAAAGTACAAATTACCAAAACTGAATCAAGAAGATATTAAACTCTCAACAACCCAATAACAGCCAGTGAAATACAAAATGTAATAAAAAGCCTACCGACAAAGAAGCCACTAAGGAATTTTGAATGCAAAAGATTGGTCTGATCTGAAGATATAAAGGTATTAGTTCAAAACTAGCTTTTATTATCTAGCATAAACATCCAGCCACAATATGGAAATGGATTATCTTTATCAAAGCAAATCCAAAAAGTAAGATAAAATCCAAGTTGGCATAAACTTAGCAACTTAGGGTGATAGAGAAGGAAGAAACATCAAAAGCAATTCTGAATCCCTAAGCATTACATTGAACTACAAAGAGAGAAATGATGAAAAGTTGCACAGCAGTCTTTGACCTAAAGAGTCTTCAGTTCTCACTCTCTGTAGCCCAAGTGCAGCCAGTTTCCTGTAAGACAGTATGGCTGACTAAGTGCGTGAAACTTGTTTTCAGAATGATTCCATAATTAACGTATTATGCAAGCACTTAATTGATACGTGAGATTATTCATCACTTCTCCAATTACTTTTTTTCTCAAATAATCTTTCTTGGTTTTGTTCCTTAAATTTATGAGTTAAAGGAAGAACCTCGGAAACATGTGTGTGTGTGTTTAATCCACTGAGCTATACTGCCAGCCCTGACATTTTGAATCAGACAATGTACAAAATTGCAGAGGCCTATGTAGTAAAATGGAGTTTGCAAAAGAAGTGGCATTTGCATGATTGCTACATACCTGAAGACCCTTGAGAATTTTTGGTTAGCTGACAACTCCATGGAAGAATAACTGTGGATGATTTGAATGTGGCTAGCATGAGCACTACAAAAGGAAAGCTGTTACATATAATAGCTACTCTGTAGGTATCATGATAAGGACACAACTTTGCTAGCACTGAATCTAAGATTGATAAGATGATCGATAATATGAATAAAAATAAGAATCTTGACATTAATTATAAGTAGACTTACCAGATCAGAAATTTGTACTCTATGTGATCTTAAAGGAAAGATGACTCAGTGAATATATCTGCAAAAGGACTTTTCTCTGCTACTTTCACTTAGAGATAACTGAACATAGATAGAGAGGAGTTATAAATGATGTGTATGGCCAAGAAGAAGACAGAATTTGCGTATGTCACTTTGGAATAGCAAACTTCCTGGGAAAATTCTAAGGTTTGTAGAACAAAGATGATTATTAATCCTATACCATTCACAGATGTAAGTGACTCTAAATTTTGTAGTATGGAGGAAAAACAATGAATTTTATTATTATTGTAAGTTGAAGATAAAAAGAAAATCATAGTGAAGCCCTGTTTGGGTAAATATGGAGGAGAATATTGACATATCCCCTTGATCACACGTTATTGCATGTGATGAAGAAAAGCTTTCTCATTTAAGAAAGGGACATTTTGAATCCTATATTATTTTAAAGTATATAAAATTCCTAGTAGTTATGATTAGTAATTAGCTTTATTATTTCCAATAAATAATGTGAATATTAGATAGGAAATACCAGATAAATTAACCAGTGACAGAATGGGAGTGTACATGAGCCTAGAATTTAAGTCTGTAATCTTGACAAATAATATTTATTTACCTACTTACATGTTTATTAAATAGTTTTAACGACACTATGTTGCTCATACTAGACAATGCAGGAAACCAAAGGCAACAAATTAAACCTATTATTCCATGACATAACATTGTTGTAACACAAAAAATATTGTTGAAGAACTGACCTCTGCAAAACAAGTCAAAGTTTTCTAATAAAAAGTTACCTATGATAAAACTAAGCTAAAAACAGACATAACTGGTTGCACACATGCTAATATATCATTGAGCTCTCACTAATCCTTTAATCTATTTAATTCAGAAACCTACATCTATTAGATATAGAACTGATGCAATTAATCACAACTGTGGAGCAACTCATCAGCAATGGTCCATGAAGTTATGTGTCTTTCTTCTCTTGTCACAAAGAGAAATCAAGAGCTCTGATTGATTGGAACAGTGTAGATATTTTCTAATTGCACAAAGAAGCTAAATTTAATTTCCTTTACTTTCTGTGAATTACATTAAAATGATACGACGAAAAAGTGCATTCTGTAGCTGGTACAAGATTTTAATATATTCCAGGATGAAGATAAATGATTATCTTTAGTAAATTTAAATATGTTAGAGTGGAAATAGAGAAAAAATTGTATCTAGCGGTGTGCCCATCAGTCATAGGCTATTGCTTATCACTTGATTCACAATATATGTATATATATATATACATATATATATTTATATTTATATTATTTTTATATATGTATATTGTGGTTTTTCTCTATATCAATTCAAATAATCATTCTATATAAAAGTGTTTGGCTAACCTAACATAACAATTACAGATATTATACCTAGTTTTATTTTATTAATTGCAAAAAATTATGTAAAACTCTAATTATATATATAATTATTATGCATAACTGAAACAGAAATCCTCTTTGTCTTAATCATTCTGAATTCCCTGTACCTAAAATAGAACCTACTAAAAAGAGTTTACTATACATCAGTTATGTACTCATTCATCAGAAGATCAAATGCGCAAGCTATTCATACAAAGTCACTGACAAAATTCTGTAGAGTACAAGACATAAACATCATTAATAAAGGTACACTTAGAAACACTAACACGATTACTAAAATCAATCACACATCTTCTGCTATATGATAAAGCAGAAATTCAGACATTAAAGCAATATAAACAGATTAATAATTGTAAGTACCAGGAAAACTTGAAAGAAGGACTAGAGAAACATTTGTTTGCTGCCTCATTTTTCAGAATACATATACAGATACCAAATTAACAGTTAAATGGTAATATAATCACTGGCTCTGTTATCTTTTGTAAGTTTAACTATGGATTCTAGTAAATGCGCTTTTATTAAATACCTGTCATCTATCCATATGCTCTTAATCTTCACATATATAATTTAGAAAAGATTCTCAGACCAAAAAGTAACTTCCTGAATACACTTCTCAGAGCACAAAAATAGTACTTGAACTCTCTGGAAGAAATTATTCACTCTTTTAAAGCACCTTGTTGGAAAGTAAAGAGAATGGATTGAAAGGACTTCTGATTTTTTTCCCTCATGGATCCAGAAAGATTGAAAAAAGAATCATTCCCACTTATATAAAAAGAAATCAACAAAGGTGGATGAATAAAAGTCATGAAGATTTTGGGTCTCAGAGGAGATTATAGGACAGTGAACTTATTCACAACCTAATGAGAGGCATATAGTAAAATCTAGAAAACACACACACACACACACATGCTCATTGACTTATTTTGGCAAACAACAAGATGCAGAAAATAATCATCCCTCTAGAAACACTAAAAGAATTAGTAGAGGACTGCTATGCATTTGCAAAAGTGATCATTATTGTGGATCACAAAACTTGAGGTTCTACAGCCTTATTGAAAGTGTTTTCCATAATCCTTACTGGGCACTTGTAAGAAAAGTGGGAAAAGAGTGCAAAGAATTGTTCCTTGTTGTACAGACTCAGGAAAGGTGATAAAAATAAACATTTCAGAAAGAGAACGCACTCCCCCAGCCATGTCACCTCCATTTATGTCACAGACCAAAAGCTTTCATCGATGCAGTAATGCGAAACAACTGACCTGCCTAAGAGCACTTAACAAATGCTTTGTAGGTTAGAAGAGATCATGAGAGAAGGCCTACTCCTGGTGAGCAGAGAAAGGGCAGTGTGGGCTTAGAACTTAGAGGGAGGCAGGGAAAGTGATGCGTCTTTTAGTCCTTATGCATACTAGGCCTTACTAATGGGCCAATTGTCCCAAGGCTAAATAACAGCGTTAAATAAAATAATACATCTGCAATACTACTGAGCGAGATGACAAGGAAGAGGCATCCTTTGAAGTATAGAGCCTGATGCTTAGGGTAATGGCAAGGAAATGGAAAGCTATTAGCATGTGAAGCTGTGCATCAGCCTGTATAATTGTAAACCTGCAACACAAAACAGCTTTTAAATCAATGGATTGCATTTAAGTCCTAGAGTAAATAAGAAGCATGCCTATTTCCAGGTATAAATACTGTGTATCTCAGTCTCTAATATTTTTTCTAATATTCATGGTTTTTAGAAAAAAATGACACCTGAAAACTGAAAAACTAACAACCAAAATACAATAGCATGAACAATACTCACTAATTACAAAGTCACCAGAAGATTAAAAAAAAAAAAAAAATGGCCATTAGTACTCTTACATATAATCTCTAAAAGCCCAGATAATATATTAAAAGCTCTAGTGGGAAAATAGAAATTTTGTAACTAAAAAATACTTTCAGGGGCTGGGGAGATAGCTCCATGGCATAAGTACCTTCCTGGCAAGTGCAAGATCATGAGTTTGAGCCCTGGTCCCCCCCTAAAGAATACTTTCATGATGAGATAGAAGGGATGGGGAAAAATCAACAGGGAATTGTAGAAACATAAGGCTAAATTTAAAACAATGGTTGAAATTTGAAACATTTTAATGGGCCCATCAGTAGACTTAACACACCTAAAAAAAAATGAACAGTTAACATGAATATAAGTCCAAAGAGCCGGGCGTGGTGGCTCACGCCTATAATCCCAGCACTCGGGAGGCTGAGGCAGGAGGATTGGTGCGAGTTCGAGACCAGCTGGGCTACAAAAGTGAGCTCAGGACCAGCCTCAACTGCATAGCGAGACCCTGTCTCAAAAAGACAAAAAAAAAAAAAAAAAAAAAAAAAAAAAAAAAAAAAAAAAAAAAAAAAAAAAAAAAAAAAAAAAAAAAAAAAAAAAAAAAAAAAAAAAAAAAAAGTCCAAAGAAACTAACCACACTGGAATAGGAAAAAAAATAGAGAGAAAGAAAGCAAGAGGTTACCCAAGAACTGGCATTAATATAAAATTGTTTCTTATATGGATAATTGGAATTGAAAGAAAAGGAAAAAAGGAATGAATAGGGATTTGGGGACTATTTTTGTTATATTTTTTCTACTTTTGAAAAAGAGTACAAAATAGTATCAAAACTGAAACAATTATAAATTATACAGAATTTCATCAAACAAAATAATATAAATTTGACAGTATATGTTGTATTTCTCAGTGTTGTATTCAAATTATTTGTTCAGATTGTTAGATATATATGTTAAAAATTGGAAGAGGAAAGAAAAGTTATAAGATATTAACAAGAGAAGAGAAGGAAAAATAATTGAAAGAAGAAGAAAAAAATTGAACCTTAATTGCTGCTTTTTGCATACTAGAAAGAACCACAGTACAATTCAAAGCATCCTGCTGTCATGCATAGATACAACTTTTTCAACTCCTGCTCCTAGCTTCTCCTCATCTCAATATTACTTTACATTCCTTTAGCTTCATTTTCTTTTCACAGAATCTATTGTACCTTCAGATTTTATTTTGGCTTTCCGTTTTTTTTACACTAAAGGACAATAAGATGTTTGCATATGCAGATTTGATTTATTTCATTTAAGAGTGTAATCTCTAGTTGCATGTATTTAACCTATAAAAGGCTCAAATTTATCCTTTCTTATAGATGAATAAAACTCCGTTATGTAAAAGCACCACATCTTCTGTATTTTTTCCTCAGCTGATGAGTATTTGGGTTGCGTCCATGATTTAGTTACGGCAAGTTGCATTGGTATACACATAGGTGCACATATATCGCTGTGGTATGATGTTTTCATATGCTCTGAAAAAAATATCCAGGAGAATAGCTGAGTTGAATGAAACCTCTAATCCTAGATTTTGAGGAATATCCACATTAATTTCCACAGTGGTTATACAAGTCTACTCTCCCACTAACTGTGAAAAAGGGGTTCTTTATTAACTATGGCCCCTCCAGCAATTCTTATTTGTTGAGTTCTTGATGATAGCCATTCTTTCTGAGGTGAGATGGAAACTCAGAGTTGTTTCAATTTGCATTTCTTAAGTGACAAATGATTCTGAAGATTTTTTCCTATTTTTTTTTTCCATTTGTATTTCTTCACCTGAGAAGTGCATATTAATCTTAGATGACTATTTTTGGAAGGGCTCTGAATTTTGGGGGCCTAACTTTAAAAAAAAAAATCTTTTTATGTTATAGATAAGAGATTTTTGTCAGAATGACCTAGACTATAGTTTTTTTCCCAGTTCATGGGTTTCCCTTTAATGCGTTAGTGAGGTCTTTTGAATTTCAGAAACTTTTAAAACAGATGAGATCACAGTCTCTACTTATATTTAATATAGCTCTGGAAACATTAGCCAAAGCAATTAGATAAGAGAGAGAAGTAAAAGGAATAAAATTGGAAAAGAAAAAGTGAAATTATCATTATATGAAAATAACATAAAGACCAATCATGCCTGTGCCCAGGTAGGACATCTTCGCCTGTGTGCGCCCCTCACCCTGCCAGCCACTGAAACTCTGCCCCCACCCACTCATACTGATGAACCAGGCCTGCCCTCAGGTAGGACCTCTCCAACTGTGGATCCCTTGCCCCATCACCAGAACTCCAACCCCGCCCACTACCCACACCGACTGGGCAGGCACTCAAGTAGGACTTCTTGGTGTGTGTGGGCCCTCGCATCACCACTAGAACTCCACTACCACCCACAGCCTGGTGTTGGTGAGAGCATAGGCATCAACACTGTTTCTGCCCCCTCCCGCCACTGGAGCTTCTTCTTTGCCCAGAACTCAGCTCTGACATATGCTGTGGAACCCTGTAGGAAAATTCCCTGCAGAGAGGCTGAGGGTCAGAACCTACCAGCTAATCCGGGAGCTGAACATATGGCTAGCTGAGCACAGCAGGCACCCTGACAAAAGCTACAGCAGGAAGAATCTCAGCACAGCCACCAGACCCAGCCAGGCACGTTGAGACAAGTTCCAGATTTGTGGATCCAAACCCAAATTTCGATAGATGCTAATGGTATAACTTCACCAAAGTGCAGAGGTCACTGTTACACAAAAAGACAAAAGGAGCAACATGCAATCTCAGTTCCCAAGCTCACCCAGAATAAATACAGGACATAGTACCATGGCAGAAAATAGGAATCATACAGACAAAATCTCTGAATTGGTAACATCTGAGGCAGACAGACATTGAAGAAATGTATAGAGGAACTCAGATGACAGAAAACATCTGAAGTAAAAAAAGAAATTCACGAATTAATAGAATCTGAAGTGGAAAAACAAGCACAGAAAATTATAGGTGAAATCAGACCAGAAATAACTTCTGAAGTTAAAAAAAAAGATATCTCTAAATAAATAGATCTAAAGTAGAGAACAACGGCAGAAAGGTAAAGAGGAGATCAGAGCAGAAATAATCTCTGAACTAGAGAAAGAAAGGATAACTAACGAAAGATTTAAATGCTACTAAAGAAGACATTGATAAAAAATTAGAGAAAAATAGAAAATTGATGGATTCCCTGATTGAGCAATATAAGAAAGAAATAGATCACATGAAATAGTTTCAAAGAGATATATCAAAAATAAAATCTCAATCACAAACTGGCAATACTGTATAAATGAAAGTGAAGGTAGAGTTTCAGATCTTGAAGAAACAGTCACAGCTAGTGAAAAGGTAAGAAAGTATCTCTGAAAAGCAACTAGGCTGCATAAAAAATAATTCAACACCTGCAAGATGATGCAAAAATGAACAAGGTGAGATTAATAGGGATCAATGAGAAAGAGTCAATATAAATGATATAAAAAGAACATAGAAGTAATAACAGAAAACTTCCCAAATATGAGAAAAACATCCTGATATTCAGGTAAGTGAAGCATATAGAACTCCAAATAACATCAGCCCAACTAAAAACACCCAGAAATATAAGAGTCAAGATCCCAGAAATCCAGAGGAAGAGTAATATACTAAAGCCACTAGAGAAAAGAAATATATTAAATTTAAAAGAAAACTCACCAGAATAATTGCAGATTTCTCTTCACAAACCATGAAATCAAGAAGAGCATGGAGTGGAATGCCTCAAGTCCTCCATGAAAACAAATTCCAGCCCAGACTGCTATAACCAGCAAAACTCTCTTTGAAGTGTGAGGGAGAGGTGAAATACTTCCAGGACAATAGCAACTAAAGAATTTCATGATGTCATAGCCAACCAACACACATCACTAAAAACTCCAGAAATAAGAATAGAAAGAACCCATCAAATAGGACAACCAATTAAACACAGGAGAAAAAGAGGTAAACTGTAGTAAGTAACATACATGTCAATCATAACTGAATACATTTGAATTATAACCATCAATAAAAAAAAATCCATAGGCTAAAAGTGAAAGGATGGATAACAATACTACATGACGTAGCACCTCACAAAAAAAGCAGGGATAGCCATCCTGTTTGAAGACAGTCTAAATATCAAGCCAAGATTGATCAAATGAAATAAAGAAGGCCACAGTATACTGGTTAGGGGAAAAGTTCAAGACGAAGTGGTAACATTCATAAATTCATAAATATGTATTCACCCAACTCAAGGACACCAAGTTGTATAAGACAAATCTTCACCAATATGAAAAATCTACTATCTAATACCTTAGTCTTCACAGGAGACCTTAACACCCCTTTATCCCAAAAAGATAGGTCAAGTAGACAAAAAATTAACAAAGAAGTCACAGAACAGAACCAGAACTTGGAATAACTGGATTTGGTGGACATACACAGAGTGATCCATCCAACCACTTCTGACTACATTTTTTCTTTTAGCTGCACATGGAACGTTTTCCAAATAGACCACATATAAGTGCATAAGCCATGTTAAAGTATGTGCAAGAAAACAGATTATCCCATGCGTATTATCTGAACACTGTGCAATGAAACTGGAAATAAATGAAAAAAGAAACCACAAGAATAACAGAAACACATGGAAATGAAACAACACCCTTCTTAGCAACCAGTGGATTATAGATGAAATTAAACAAGAAATTAAACAATATTTACAATTTAATGAAAATTCAAACATAACCTACCAGAATTTATGGGATGCAATGAAAGCAGTTCTTAGAGGGAAATTTATAACTCTGAACTCACACATTAAAAAAAACAGAACAGGAACAAGTAAATACAGTCAGGTAGCACCTAAACCGACTAGAAAAGGAAGAGCAAGCCAAAAGGCCAAAGATGGCAGGAAATTGTAAAGATTAATTCAGTTAATTAATTCAAATTAATTCAATTTAGAAAAGAAAACAATACAAATAAGTAATAAAAAGCTGGTTCTTTGAAAGATTAAATAAAATTGATAAACCCCTAGCTAATCTAATCATAAAGAGGAAAGAAAGGATTTAATTCAAGCAATAAGGAATGAAAAGGGTGAAATTATTACAGATCCACTAGAGAGTCAGAGGATCATTAATAGCTAATTTCAAAATCTTTACTCTCACAAAACTGAAGACACAAATGAAATGGACAGATTCCTAGAAAGATACAAATTACCAAAATGGAATCAAGAAGTTATAATTCTCTATAATCCACTAATGGTTAATGAAAGACAAAATGTTAAAAGAAAAGCCTACTCTTAAAGAAATGTCCAAGACCTGATGATTTTGTCACTGAATTCTACAAGAAATTACAGAAGAGATAATTCCAATACTCCTCAAACTGTTCAATTAAGTTGAAAATGAAACAATCCTCCCAAAATCATTCCTAGAGGCAAGTATTGTACTGATACCAAAACCAGAGAGAGATGCAACTAAAAAAGAGAACCCAAGGCCAATTTCTCTCATGAATAATAGGTACAACATCCTCAATAAAATCCTTGCAACTAGAATAGAGAAAATCCTCAAGAAGATTATACACCATGACCAGGTAGGATTCTACCCAGGTACACAAGGATGGTTCAATATATGACAATCTATAAACTTAATACACTATATCAATAGACAGAAATCCAAAAAAGCACATTATCATCTCAGCCAATACAGAAACGTCTTTTAGCAAAGTTCAAAACTCATGCATGTTCGAAGCCCTACAGCAAGTTGCGTGCCAGGATGGTTCAATATTTGCAAATGTATAAATGCTATACACTATATCAATAGAGCCAAAGCCAAAAATCATGTGATTGTCTCAAATGATGCAGAAAAGGTTTTTTGACAAAGTCCAACACTCATTCATGTTCAGAGTCCTTGAGAAAATTGGAATAGAGGGCCTCTACCTCAATCTGATGAAAGCCATCTATGGCAATCCAACAGCTAATGTAATTTTAAATAGGGGAAAACAGAAGTCTTTTACTCTCAGATCTGGTACAAGATAAGGATGTCCTCTATCACCAGGCCTATTCAATATAGTTCTGGAATCAAGCTACAGCCATTAGACAAGAGGGATAAATAAAAGGAATAAGAATAGGTAAAGAAGCTGGGCGTGGTGGCACACGCCTGTAATCCCAGCACTCGGGAGGCTGAGGCAGGAGGATTGGTGCGAGTTTGAGACCAACCTGGGCTACAAAGTGAGCTCAAGGCCAGCCTGAACTACATAGTGAGACCCTGTCTCAAAAAGACAAAAAAAAAAAAAAAAAAGAAGAGGTAAAGAAGAATTTAAACTATCACTATTTGTAGATGATATGATGATCTACTTGGAAGACCTAAAAAACTGCACCAAGAAGTTAATAGAATTAATTCACAAATTCCATAGCAAAGCAGTATACAAAGTCAACACTCAAAAGTCAATAGCATTCCTCTACCCAGATAAACACACTCAGAGAGAAATTAGAGAAACAATACCCTTTAAGATAGCACCAAAGAAAATATAATACTTGAGAATTAATCTAACTAAAGAAGTAAATGACCTTTTCAATGAAAACTAAACTACTATGAAAAAAATAATCTTAGAGGATTTGATATAATGGAAAGATATCTCCTGCTCCTGGATAGCAATAGCCAACATTGTGAAGATGGCCATACTACCTAAATTGTTACACAGATTTAAATAAATTCTTATCAAAATACCATCAACATACCTCACAGACCTAGAGAATTGCTTCCTAAAATTTATTTGGAACCATAAAAGACCCAGAATTCCAAAGATAATCCTTGGCAACAAAGACAAATCAGGAGGCACTACAATTCTTGGCCTAAATTTAGACTATAAGGCTGTAGTGATAAAAATCAGCATGGTATTGGCAAAAATATAGAGTTGAGGATCAATAGAATAGATTAGAAAATGTGGAAGCAAATACAAACATACTCAGCTAACTTATCTATGACAAAGGAACCAAACATTTTTACTGGAAGAAAGGTAGCCTCTTTAACAAATGGTGCTGGAAAAACTGGCTCTCTGCATGCTGAAAACTAAAACTTGACTCAGGTCTATCACCATGCACTAAACTAAAGTCAAAATGGATGAAATATTTACACATTAAAAAAGAAACATTAAATTTCATGAAAGAAAAAGTGGTAGAAATTCCTGAAGACATCAGGGTAGGTGAAGAGTTCATGGACAAAAATCAAAATGTATGCTTAACACTTGAAAGAATCAACCAGTGGAACTTTCGCCAGCTAAGATGTCTTTGCACATTGAAAGAAATTACCAACATTGAAAAGACAACCCACGAAGTTAAAAAACATTTTAACTAATAAGTATTCAGACAAAGGTCTTCTCTCTAGAAATAATAAAGAAACAAAAAAACATTAAGGTCTCAAAATTCAAAGACGCAATTCAGAAATGGGCATCTGAGATGAACACACCCTTCTCAGAGAAAGAAATTTAACAAGCTTATAAGTATATAAAGAGGTGCTCCACATCACTTGCTATTCATGAAATGCAAATTAAAACAGTACCTAAATAGCATCTCACCCCAGTAAGAATGGATACCATAAAGAAATCAACCAACAACAAATTTTGGAGAGGTTATGGGGAAAAAGAACACCTCTCTACTGCTGGTGGGAATGCAGACTGGTGCAGCCATTATGGAAGGCAGTGTATACGCTCCTTAAAAAACTAGAACTGGAAATCTCATTCCATCCAGCTATACCCCTAGTGGGAATTTTCCCAGAAGAACTGAGAACATCATGTCATAGTGATATCTGTGCACCTGCATTTGTAGCAGCACAATTTGAAATAGGGAAATCTTGGAACCAATCAAAATGCCATCATCTGAAGACTGCTTGAAAAAAAAATGCCGTATTTTTATACAGTGGCATTATACTCTGCTATAAAGGATTATAAAATGGAAGTCCTCATATATAAATGATGTATCTTAAACATATACTCATAAGTGAAATAAACCAGATCTACATATGTAAATATCATATAGTCTCCCTCAGAAGAAGAAATAAAAATGGAGGGAACTAACACAGCTGAATGGAAATCAAGGACTTACAGGTTAAACAATGAAGTAACTGTAGGCAGAAAACATAGGAAACATGGAAGAAACAAAACAATGCACAGAATAAATTAGATAATTGTTTGAAGAAACTCCAAAACGTTTATCACCCTGAATATAGCAATGTGTAACACTAAAACAATGCTTGCAATGTCTGTCATTCTGGTATTTCAGATGTAAGCTACTTCTAATGTAATTTCAGTTACTGTTATACTCTCTCAAGTAAATGGTTGATTTACAAGAAAACAAAAAGGGTATTAAATGAGAGTAAACAATTAGGAAAAATACCACAGGAGTGACAGGCTCCATTTTTGTTTGTGATTAGTTTTCTAAATTTCTGTGTAAAAACTTGTGCTTTTATCATATCCTATAGAGATTTATTAGTATATCAATGGTTGATAGATAATAACAATTCCAAGTTAAATCTAAGATGTTTGATATTCAGAGAGACAGTTAACTTCAAGTACCTATGTTATACAGTAGTAGTTTCACCAAGGTTTTCTTAAGATGGTTAAGAATATGAGTTTACAAACCAATCATTAGAGCAAAAATAGGGCTATAAGGATGCCAATATTTTCTCCCTCACCCTTCAATGTCAGTGAGGACTCAAGACATAAGAGAACCTGTGTTATAACATCATATATCTTAGTGGTTTCCAAAATTTTCTGTCCAAGGAGATTATAGGGCTACACAGGATAAAAATTGAAGATATATAGGGAGCCTAAAGAGAATCACAGAGAGAGAAAACATTCTCAGTCTTTCACAGAGAGTAAATTGGTCGAGCAATGGCTGTGACTCAAGCAGATGGCTGACACTGACAACGATTCTATAAAGCAGTGTATATCGTTTTAACATAAATCCTTAGGGGATTTGACTGACCTTGAGAGATACAAAAGTTACATGTTTTGTTATACAGATCTTACTTTAACTTGCCCTTAACCACCCAGCAGAAAAGTTTAATAGTGAAGCAGAAAATGTCAAGCTAAATTAACATGCTGAGCTGTAAAATGTTCAAATCAACAGCTTGCAGTACTGCCTGTTTTACAATTTTTGTACTAATAATGATTAGAAAAATCATTACATCTACGCTCTGTGCTCTGTATAGGTGGACAGCAATATGCCTTTTGTCAAATATTGTGAATGTACCACTAACTTGCTTTGAAACTGTCACATTGTTATTTCTTATTAAAAGTAGGGGAAAGAAAGCAAAAAATAAAAATAAAATAACATGATAAGTTACATAGAAAATCCCAAACACTCCATCAAGATTCTGTGGATTTCACAGCCAAATTCAATAACAAAGCAGGATATAAAGTCAACATCCAAAAATCTGTAATAGTATGTTTGTGCACAAGCAATGAACACACTAAGACAGTAGGGAAAACACACCTTAGCTATCATTCTCTCAAGAGACACAAAGATTTATACAGTGAAAACTATGGAGCTATGAGAAAAAATATTGAAAAGGATTTGAGAAAATGAAATATATTCCATGCTCCTGGAGAGGAAGAAGCAACATTGTGAAAATAGTTATACATCCAATATTGTTATACATATTCAATGCAATCCCAATTAAAGTACAATTTGTACACACAGCCAGAGAAAATTTTCCTCAAATTCATTTCATATCAGAAGAGACCCAGAATATCCAAAGCAATCCTGGAAAACAAAGGAAAAGTAGGAGATCTCATAGTCTCTGTCCTGAAGTTATACTACAAATCTACTGTGAAAAAATTAGCATGGTACTGGCATAGAGAGAGACTTGAGGATCGGTGGAACAGATTAGAACATGCAGACACAACTACAAACACATTCGGACACTATCTTTGATAAAGGAGCCAAACCTTTTCACTGAAAGAAAGAGAGCCTCTTTAATAGACAGTACTGGACAAACTTGTTTTCCACGTACTGAATGCTAAAATTAAGCCCATGTTTATCACAAACACTAAACTACCGTCAAAATGAATTAAATATTTAAACATTTAAACATAAATATTAAATCTTCTGGATGACAACATAGGTAGATATCTGCATAAGGGTAGGAAGAAAGTTCATGAACAAAATCTAAAGTGCATGCAAATACTTCAAGCAATCAGCAACTGGGATTTCCTCATCTTGAAACGTTCCTGCACTTCAAGGGAAGCATCCAACAGAGTACAATGAAACCCCACAAACTGAGCATAAACTGAGAAAAACTTGCATTCCAATGTAGAACATATAAAGAATGGGAAACAAAATCAGGATCCCCTAATGCAAAGACCCAATCAAAAAAAATAGGCATGGGAGATGAATATTCACTTTTTGATGAAGCAAATTAAAAGAGCACTAAGATACCATTTCACCTAGAAAGTGGTTAACATCAAGAACTCAACCAAAGGCCAGCCAGATAGCTCCTCAGACTAAAGTGCCTGCTTAAGCAGGCACAGGAACAGAGGTTTGTTCCCCAATAAATCATGCTAGCCCTGCCCTCGGGACACCCTGAGTAGGCAACTGAGCCTGGGCATGGTGGCATGGACCTTAATCTCAGCTCTTGGGAGACAGAAAATAAGACGATCACTATAAGTCCAATCTGTGTAGTAAGCCCCTATAAGCCCTGTACTAAAGACATGGAAGAAGAAGTAGAAGAAGAAGAAGAAGAAGAAGAAGAAGAAGAAGAAGAAGAAGAAGAAGAAGAAGAAGAAGAAGAAGAAGAAGAAGAAGAAGAAGAAGAAGAAGAAGAAGAAGAAGAAGAAGAAGAAGAAGAAGAAGAAGAAGAAGAAGAAGAAGAAGAAGAAGAAGAAGAAGAAGAAGAAGAAGAAGAAGAAGAA
>PVJA010045966.1:0-15366 GCA_004027025.1 Myocastor coypus | reverse complement strand
GGCAACTCTTCCAGATGGACTAAAATGTCTTTTGTAAAAAGGAATATGTATGAGACTTTGGGGGTCCAGGGGTGGAATGTTATGGTTTATGTCTAGTTGTCCCCCCAAAGCCTCATGGAGTCACTGGGCGGGGACTTCTAGAGTTTGAGACTTGATCCATGATCCCTGGGATTATAGGTTTTAGTACTGATGGGATAATGGGTGGAAGTACTTCTGGGATTATGGGTGTAGCCTAGGGCGGGAGCTAAGGTGGAGAGCCTGGATGTAATATAAAGAGAGACAGAGAGATAGACTGAGCTCGAGCTGTTGCTGTTGCTCTGCTGCCCTGTTTGGTTGGCTTGCCTCTGCCACCATTTTGCTGCTGTTCTGCCGCCATAAACTGGATGCTCTCCGCCCTGCTCCACTCAGCCTTGGGCCAACCGAATATGGACTGAAACCTCCACAAACTGTGAGCTAAATAAACCTTTCCTTCCATTTGGAGTGTTGGGTATTTGTCCCGGCAACGAGCAAAAAGTAACTAATACAGACCCTTATGCTGTAGGGGGTCCCCCATTCCTGAGGATCCTATTCTTCACGGCAGAGATCTCTCCTCTTGTCAGGTGCTGGCCTACTGGTCTTCTGACCTGTGGGCCTCACCTGTACCTGGACCAGTCCTGGAGCAGAACCTCTTGTCCTGGTCCTCTCTGCTGACTCTGTGGCCCCAAGACTGTCACTTCAGCTTGGGTTTGCCAGCATTGCTATGGGTGGCACTGGGGGTGGCCCAGCTGGCGCCTTCTTCCACAGCCGTGGACATCCTGGAGCAGAGAGGAGAAGTGGTGCCTTGTATGCCCTGGGGACCAATGGGACTGGGACCACTGGGATCCCTGAGGCTGGGGAACACTAAGAACTAAACAAGAGGCTGAGGCTGGAGCTTCACTGACCTCTTGGAGAAAGCGGTGGCTCCCGCTCTCCTGGCTGGGCTTTGCGTCTGGGTCCAGTGCCTGCTTCCAAGGCCAGGCATCATGCTCAGTCCACAGGAGGGTTCTCTGACATAAACCCCACAGCAGAGCAGGGGTGCTGCTCATCCCACTGCCCCCCAGGAGGCACCCTCAGCCTTGCACCATGGCAGGCTTTATGTGCTCTGAGGTGGAGGAGAGGCAACCTTGCCACCCTGGCCACAGAGCTGGGAATGAGCTTGCTCCACAGGGAGGCTATGCATCGTGAGTGAACAAAGTCCAAGCCCGAGCGGCCCTCTCCACCCAGGGAACCGTTGCTCCACCCTGGAGCTCCTTGGGACCTGGCTGCCCGAGTGCTCTCTGCTTTGCCTTACCTCCTCTCTGAGCCTGCCAGGGCCTGGGCACAGGCCCCTCACACCCACGCACCCTGTCCAGTCTTGGGCCTCATGTGCTCTGCTTCTGGGAGAGACCCCAAGGGTACTGGGCAGGGTGCTTGCTGCCCCAAGCTGCTGCATGGGTCTTCGTTTTGTCTCCTGCGGGCTTCTGTTTGGTATCCAACATGGAAAATACAAAGTATTTTGTATTTTTTTTACACGTGTATCTGACTGGCATCTTATTAGCAATTTTGCACAAAGAGCAAGACGGTGTGTGCTTAATTATTTATTTTTATATTCTTCCTCTTTAAAAAATTTTTTTAGATTCTTATTGGCACATGTTTGCAGTAGATAATGGTTATCTTATCATGGGGTGGTGCATGGGCATAGCATAGCTAAGCTCCTTTGACTTTCCTTCCTCTTGTGTTTAGATTTAAAAAATTATTCCATGAAAGACATATTGCCATTCATTTCCCTTAAAAATCCTCCCCTGACTCTAAAGACACTTACCCCTGTGTTCTTCCCTATTTTGGAAGCAGCCCTGGGAGTCTTTCCGTGTGAGTGTCTTTAGTCACACTGTCCTAGCCGCTCCGGTGTCCTCAGTCTATCAGAATGCTGACCTGCCATGGTCATTTTGACCTTGAGGAGGAGCCACAAGTTGCACAGTACCAGAGCCAGTGACTAGGCCGATGAGGACAGGCGCCATGGCTGGACATGCTGCCTTCCCATTGGATGGGGCTCGGCCACTCCATGCACTATATTTTTGGACACATTACATGAAGACCCTCACCAAAGAGGACTCCGGAGCTGCTTCAGAAATCGGAAAGAAGGGCTGGGGAGATAGCACTGTAGTCTAAGCGCCTGCCTGGCAAGTGCAAGAACCCAGCTTCAATTCCTGATGCCACCACATGCTGTGCCAGCTCCAGAATCCCAGGTGCACCACGCCAGTCCCAAGACTGGTGGCACACACCCGTAATCCCAGCACTGGGGAGGCTAACACAGGAGAATCACTATGAGTCTATGCATAGTCTATGCATAGTGAGACCCTGTGTGGAATAAATAATACAAAAAAGAAATTGGTCAGAATCACGGGATGAGTGTATGTTTGAAGTGAGTAGCAGTATTATTTATTTATTTATTTATTTTAAGTAGAGCAGAGTAATGCCAATGTTTTTCTTATGGTAATAAATTTTAAAAATTTAAAGATTCACCATATTCTTGATCACCCCTTGTATGCCATTTGTCCCTGGGCCAAGGCTTGTGGGAGCCCAAATAAAGGGGTTTGACTAGGCCACTCTCAGGGTGGCACGTCTGCGGAGGGCAGGTCACTGGGCAGCAGGGCAAAGCCCGGTGCATGGTCTCCGGGCCTGAAGGGGCCCCAAGGTGGAGTCAACACTGGGACAGAGGGCTGCTCCAGCGCTTTCCTTCTCCCTGGGGACCACCAAGTGCACCCAAGGCCAGGGTGGCTGTTTGTAGGATGCAGGCTGTGTTGCTGCCCTTGAGTGAAGTCAGTGGCCGGGACACTGACACAGACCCTCGCTCCAGAGTTGGCAGTCTGGACCAACCGTGGTGGGGGCCTTTCTTGACTGTCTCTTGGAGAGGACACTTGAGACCTTTCAGCGAAGCTGTCTGGGGACCTCCGAAACCAGGGGCATGGCCTGGGGCATCCTGGCCTGGGCTCTAGCCACTCTGAGGGACTTGTTGGTTGACCGTGGTTACACAGTGAGCCAGTGAGCACATCAGGAGTGGCTGTAGGCTCAGGCCTGGGACTTCTTCTTAACAGGGCCCTGGGAGATGGCCTTGTGATCAAGGGACACCATGACCTGCAGAGCCCTTAGGCAGGGCAGCTGGGCAGGAGAGAGATAGCAAAGGGGCCTAAGGCTCTGCAGACAAGCGGATGCGCCTGTGTGGACAGCTGCGGTGGAACTGAGAGGCCCAGAGCAGCCGGAGAAGGGATGGCAGGGGTGGCAGGTGCCCTGGAAGGGAGTCTGGACAGCTGCCCTTTCACCGTCCCCTCTGAAGTCCATCTGCACAGCTCCGTGTCCCTAGGACACTTGTGAAATGGAAGTTCTTGGGGCTCTGGGTCATCCCAGCTTTCCTGCACCTTCCCTGGGTCTTCAGAAGGGATGTGTGGGCTTCTAACCCCTGAGCTCCCTGTGAGGGCCCTGTAGGCCCCGAGCTCCAAGGACTGTCACTGCTGGCTGGGAAGGTGCTGGCAGGGTGGCCCTGCACTGGGCTGCAGGGTTCTTAAACCTCACCTGCAGCGGGCAGAGGCAGGAGAGTCAGCTGCTAAGCTCCCTCGCCCTTTGTCCTCAGTTGGGCAAATATTCAAAGTCAGGCCTTTTGTTCACTCCATCCAGAAGAGTGCACAGGCCGCACATGTGAACTGTGGTCATCTGGTCTACCTGGCATAGCCAATCTGAAAGCAGCAGTCAAGACAGAAATGTTGCACCAGCATTTTTTTTTTTTTTTTTTCTTTTGAAGTTCTGGGATTACACATTCCAGCAAGGCATGGTTCTGAATCCCAGCCTCAGGCTCTGTTTCCTCTGGATTCCACACTAAGACACGAGAGACTGGAGCAGGTTCCTGGAAGCAGACCCTCACATACAGGCTACTTTGAGCTGCCCATCTGCGTTAATCCCTGCTACATGACTATAACTGAAGACCCGAGACAGGCTGCTGTGCAAAGGAAATGGGTTTGCTTAGCTTTTAATGTGGGAGGCCAGAAGATAAGACAGGGTAGCCTCTGTGAGGGTCTTATGGAGAATCGCATCATGGTGAAGCATGTGGAGGAGAGATCAGGTGTCTGGATGGGAAGCCAGGCGAGGGAGGGGCCGGGTGCACTCTTCTATAACAACCCTGTCCAGTGACCTAACCCAGGTGTCCCATGGGAATGGCCTTGGTATCCTCGAGGACCTCACCTCTTAAAGGGGCGCAATGCCTCCCCTTGTCACCAGACTAGGAACCAAGCTTCCACTGGAGGTGGGGGGAGGGGTGGGTAGAGCACATGCAGGCATAGGGTCCCCACTGCTAGTGGTAAGTGGGACTGTCACGACCAGAGGCCATCCTGCTATGGCCTGCAGGACAAAGCTGGCCCTTGGCTTGTTTCTGCATGGCTTAGGAGCTAACGAGACGGGGAGGGGAGGATTGCCACAGAGATAGAAGGAGTCGCAGAGCCCTGGCAATAGCCTATCATCAGGCAGCATTCTGATGACTGGAAGTTCTGTCTGTGTGTGGCTGGGCCAGGTGGGCAGTGGGGACAGGGCACTGGTGAGCGGGGACCATGGTGGCGTAACGGTGATGGACAAGGAAGCACCTGATGTTGAGCTGGTGGACCCGGGTGAGGGCCAGCTGGCTGCCTACTGCAGCTGACTGTGAAAACTGAGGCCCTCGCAGGCCGCTCGGGAGTTCACGTCCCCCAGCGCTGCCGAGTGCCAGGCTTGGAGCTGCGGACCAAGGCCTGGAGCTCTAAGGAGACCTCCCGCGTAGCATCAGGAGCAGTGGGGACGTGGCTGGACAGCAAGGCTGGGGACCCCTGAGTGGGTGCACTAAGGCTGTCAAACCCCCACCCCAGAAGTCTCCATGTAGCTGAGGTGCCCTCCTCCACAGTCCAGGGCCCTGCCTCTACCCCACCCTGGGAATGGGGCTCAGGGCGGGGTTTGCCTCCCTGCCCGCTCTGATGTGGGCCTGCTGTCAGGTTGGTTCCCTGCATGTCCACAGCTGGGTGGCAGCTGTGCTAGGAGGAACCTCCCTGGGTACCCAGAGAACCCTAGAGCAGCCCCATGGGAGCTTGGGGACAGTGTTTTTCAGAACTGCAGGAAGGACAGCAGGGCGCCGTTGCACTGGAATTTGGGACTTGGTGTTTTGGCAGGGACACCAGGAATCGTGTTAAGCATTTGTCAGGCTGCCAGCTGTGCACTGGTAAATGTTTAACAAGTTGCTCTCTGGAGAAGGAGGAGGAGGAAGACGAAGAGAAGGAAAGGAGGAGGAGAGGGAGAGGGAAAGGGAGACCAGAGAGGAGGAGGAGAGGGCAAAAGGAGAAAAGAAAGGGAAGCTTGGCGGCATTTGCCAATTCCTGTGCTGCAAATGATCCCACTCTGGCCAATTCCCAGATGCCACCACGGCCCCCTTAGGACCACACAGCAATGCCAGCTGAGGCCACATGCAAGGTCACATGCTGTGGTCAGCTTGACGTGGCCAGCCTAGGTGAGAGAGAGAGAGAGAATCAGAGCCCAAGCAGTAGGAAGCGAAGTCATTGAATTCTTCTTCTTGTGGAGCCATTATTTTAATTTGATTTCTATTTGTTTCCCAGATTCTATCTCTGACAATTAGATAAGCACAGGCCTCACAGTATTTTGCATAGCAGTAGCCAAAGATCTCAGCTCACATTAGTTGTCTAATTCTCTGTAGGCATTAGGAACAAAATGTAGCTTGTAGACGACGGATAGCAGGAGTCAGATCAGAGAAACAGAACACGCTTTGGCATACACAGCCCCAGCTCACGTAGGCAGACCTGAGCAAATGGTGAGAGAGAGAGGAGAGGCAGGAGCCTCAGGGTGGACGGATCCCACGCAGGACTCGGGACTGGGGACTGGCCCAGGGCTTCACACTGAGCTACACTTCAGCCCACTTTTATTTTTTGAGACAGGGTCTTGACCACATGGATCATGGAGTTCTCCTTCGCAGCTCACCCACCTGCCTCCCCTCCAGTGAGCCCTGGGTGGCGTCCCGTGCCCAGCAATGTAGGCTGTTTCAGCTGTAGGAATTAGGTTGTTTCCAGATCAGTTTGGAGCCCACTCAAAATAAGGTTTCCTTTTCTCCGCCAAACAACAAGCTTCATGCCTTCTGCGTCAATTTTCCATTACTGTAATGAATTGCCTGAGGCCAGAGAACTCATAAAGAGTTGTTTTGGTGGCTGAAGTCCAAATAGCATGACTCCCTGGGGTGGCTGCCTGCCATGTGGTGCTGCTGTGGGTGGCATCGTGGCAGGGGAGAGCACATGGTGATAAGCCAGGGAGGCTCCCAGGACAGTCTTACCCTTCTTTTTTGGTCTTTGGAGTCAAGGTCTTGCTACAAAGGACAGGCTGGCCCTAACTCACAGGGATCTTCCTACCTCAGCCTCCTGAGTGCTGGGATTGCAGGTGTGCACCACAGTGCCTAACTGCCCTTTAGAGAACAATAGCCCTCTTGGGAGAACTACCTTCAGGCCTTCCAGAGCCAGAGCCCCCGACCAGTGATTTCAGGGCTACCAACATGACCACTTTGGACGAGGCCACACTGGGACCAAGCTTCCTGCCTAGGAACTGTGGGGACACCTCCAAGACACAGGACCACCTTTTCTTCCTCCCTCCATGCAGGGCCCTCTGTCCTTGAAGGCTCTGGGCTTCCAGAGGCAGGGCCCAGTGTGTGTGTGTGTATGTGTGTGTGTGTGTGTGTGTGCATCTCCACTGGCACCAAAGACTGACCCCATTTCCAGTCACTACACTTTTACAGCTGGCGGAGCCTTTGTTCAGTTTGTATGGAAGACCTGGGGCTGGTGGCAGTGTCACAGGACTGGGTGTTGGAGGAGGGGCAGAATCTGGAGGTGGTGGTGGCTGTCCAGGGGCACTCATTTCCTTTCCTTCTGGAAAATTTCAGAGACAGTGTTTTCCCCTTCCTCAGCCACAATGTAGAGCTGTGTGCAGACACAAAGGGCCACAGGGCCCTGAGGGGCAGCGCACAGGCAGGGGCTCAGCTCCCACGGCTGGCCAGCCCGTGAGGCCGCAGGCAGCGCACACCTAGTATTTGCGCAGCGTCCTTCTAAGTCCCACAAAGTCAGCTTCTTGGGTGTTTGTACAATTTCACATAAAATAAAGACAACTGCTAAAATTGTTAAAATCTCTATGCCCCTCCTGCCTGTGTCCCCACTGCTGGCTGGCCTGGCCTCACTCGGAGCAGCCTCCTTCTCTCATGGGCTCGGTGCTGCAGGTCATCTGCCCTCGATTTATGACAATGGGTAGGCACCTAGGAGACTTCCCGGTTGGACTGAACGAAGGGCGTGGCTCACATTGCTGGCCAGGTTCGGTCTTCCTCATGACCCACACCAGGCCTGGCTTTCTCTCTCCTTGAGGCCCAGAAGAGGACATGTCAAGAACAGGCACTTCCAGCAGCACAGGGGTCCTGAGAGCCAGGCCCTGGGGTCTCCGTGGTGCAGCCCGAGAGCTCCCAGTGGGCAATCCTCCCTCCAGTGCCTTTCTGCAGGGCAGTTTTAACCCACTCAGTATCCCAACCTGCTCATGGGCCACCTGCCCCTGTTGGCAAGGTTGGGCTTCTCTTTTGTAAAACGGGGCTGTCACTGCTACCTGTCCCGGGCTTGTTTATTTATTTATTTTTGAGATAGAGTCTCGTCATGTAGCCCAGGTACGGACTTCCTGCATAGCCCAGGCTGGCCTCAGACTCACGATTCTCCTGCTGCCGCCTCCCGAGTGCTGGATTCCAGGCATGTGCTACCAGGCCCAGCTTTTTACTTAGCTAAAAATGTCAATGGCGGTGAAAGACACAGCACCCCATGTACCCCCTCTCGAGCTCTGCAGCGTGCAGTGAGGGGTGCAGCAGCCGCACGCCACGGTGTCCCCAGCACCTTCCTTGGCAGGAGCCTCTCCGACTTCTGCTGCTTCAGCCGTTCCCACTGATAGCTGCTGTCCTCACCCCTGCCTGGCCGGCTGCGCAGGGCTGCCTTCTGTCTCTCCAAGTTTGGCCCTTCCGGGGACCTCTTCCTGATGACCTCGTGCAGCGTCTGTTCTTTCTCTAATGGGCTGAGTTCATCTGTATGATGTTCTGATGGGTCCGTCTGTCCTTCCTGGTAGACGCTGAGTAAGGCCGCGCTGTACGAAGGACCCCAGGTTATTTAATGGGTCGCTTCCCCCTCTGGGCTGTTGTGATTGTCTCTACTAGAAACATGCGTCTGCAAGTATTCTGTTTTCAGTTTGCAGGAAATTACTAGATCCTATGTGACTCTGCCCCCACTCTCTGAAAGGGCCGGGGTGCAGTTTGCTGCTGGGGCTGCAACGCCTTGCCCGCCCACCGGTAGCGCAGGAGCGCCCACCTCCGCCTCCTCGCCAGCAGTTATTTCCCATTTTGTTTTGTTTTGATGCCGGCCATCCTAAGAACATCGGAGAGCAGTCTCACTGCAGCTTTGGGCTGCATTTCTCTAATGCCTGATGACACCCAGCATCTCTTCATGGGCCCGCCGGCCATGCATGTATCCTCTGAGGAGAGCTGTCTACTCATGTCGCCTGGCCATTTTTAATGAGGTTATTTGTTTCCTCGTGGAGTCCTTGTGGGGAGGAAATGCGGGAGTTCCTGAAACGTGCTTGGTGTGGTACCGAGCCCTGCGGGTTGGGACCCTGACTGGGTTGAAACTGCCCTGCAGGAAGGCACTGGAGGGAGGATTGTCCACTGGGGTCTCCCCTCTGCACCCCTATTGCCCACGGTGGGCCACGCCCCCATAAGTCCCTTCCCATTCTCCTTGCCTCAGCTGTGCCCCCTGCTTGTGGCAACCTCGCTGTGGCCGCCTGGCTCTGGCCCTCAGCAGCACTTGTGAGATAGGGGCAGGGGTCCCGACTTAAGCTCTGACTCCACGCTCAAGCAGGTGGCGCTATCTATGGTCTGGATAAAGATGTCCCTGAGGCTTTGAGTGTTCAGAGGCGGGGTCTGGAAGGCTGGATCTCAGGGGTGCCATGGGCATTGGCAGACTCATCCAGGGACAAGTTCCGGGCTGAATATGCCGTTAGGAGGAAGGGCTTGGTGAGAGGGTGTGTGGCTGGGTGCTTGCTGAGTGCTGCACCGCCGCCTCCTTCTCTCCGGCTCTTGGCCCCCTCTTTGTTTGCTGGCTGCCGACAGGAGGTGAGAGTCTGTTCCCTGCCTGGCCTTCCGTCATGATGCTCCTGCCTCGAAGACAGCCAGCTGGGGACCCCTGAATACCTGAGCCCAAATGACCTGCTCCTCCCTGAAGCCGTGCACCTGTGGAGTTTTGTTCCCGCAGTGGCAAGGTGACTTACACAAGTGGAGCTCTTGGGGATCGGATCGAACTCTGTAAAAACCTGAGTCGGGTGCGTACGCGGTGGGGCACTGCTGCTACTTTCCACGGCCGGCACAGCCCCATTCTCTTGATTTCATTTTGATAAGAATAAGCAAAAGCTGAGGCAGGAGGATTGCTGTGAGTTCGAGACCAGCCTGGGCTACAAAAGTGAGCTCAAGGCCAGCCTGAACTGCATAGCGAGACCCTGTCTCAAAAAGACAAAAAAATAAAAAATAAAAATAAAGCCTTTTATACAAAAAAAAAAAAAAAAAAAAAAAAAAAAAAAAAAAAAAAAAAAAAAGAATAAGCAAAAGCCAAGGAACCCAGCATTCTTCTCCTGGGAGTTGCGTGAGCCCTGTGCCCCAGGTCCAAGCCCACCTGCGCAGACCTCGGACCCCTTTCCCAGGCTGCGGCAGGAACCTGATTTCGATGACATTCAAGTGCCTTTCAGGTGGCAGGGGCTGCGCCTTCCATCCCACGGACCGAGCCTGTTGACCGCCGCCCTCTGGCATGTGGGCCTGCAAGTCAAATCAGCGCTGCGCCGTGCAGGCGGAAGCAGCGGAGGAAGAGAGACAGGAAATAAGCCGTGTATCAGCGCTGGGTTGTTAGCTGGCAAAGAAACAAGAAGCTGCTACCAAGAAAGACTCCAGCCGTTCCGGGGGCACTCTGTCCCCAGGCTGAGGGCCGGGAGGGGCTGGGCTGCCCTCTCCTGAGCAGCCGGGTCAGACATCCGGGTCAGACGTCCTGTGCAGCCTTTCCCTCCTACGGTGATCTCAGGGCCTGCGCCCCCTCAGCCCCTTATTTTGATTTGCTAAGTCATTGAGTTGCTTGGGCAGGGATCGTTCCTTCGCCTCAGCCTGTCAGCTGCTGCATTACAGGTGTGTGCCTGAGAATTTGTTTTCCTTTTTTTTTTTTTTTAACGTACAGAGGGGCCCCCCCCCCCCCCGTCGTGTATGCATCCTTCAGGAAAAGAAAAACTTGTATATATATTTGAATACGAAATTTATTGAGACCCTACGAGAGTAACTCATTACCTCTGCTTCTACAGTGATACGAGGTGCGCACTGTGTCGGCGGCTGACCGCCAGGCATTTACTAGCACTGTGAATTGCTGCTCGGTTGACCTTCCTGCCCGAGGTCTCCGCGCCTGCGTTTTCAGTTTGTTCTCTAAGGGCGCCCGCGGCATCGTGGATTTTCTGCAATATCTGAGGTCCTCCAGGGTCGCGCAGGCGAGAGCCATGCCGTCTGCTGGACAAACAGTACACTACGTTTCTTTTCCTGAAGGGGGTGTATTTTTAGTGGACCCCACATTGTGCATCTGCATATATTTAATCGTTATTTATTTATTTTTTCAGTGCGTGTTTGCTGGACATGTAGCGTACACTCATCTTGGGGGGCGGGCACATGTTTCTCTCTGTGCCCCACGTTTGTCACGCCCAGCTTCCCACTGTCGTTGTCCACCAAAGCTGCCGGTCCAGCCAGACGCTGGGGACAGCGCCGCCTGCTGGCCGCACCCCTCGACGCAGGCTTTGTTCGGTGCGCCCACAGGCCTAGTGCCTGCGCTGTCAGGCCTCTCTGGGGCTGTGCCACCTTAGTCCAGCCGTGAGCAGGGATTCCAGAGTCTTGTGAGAGTGAGGCTCACGCCTCGTCAGTCCAGATGGCAGCTTTCCTCATGCCATGGACACTGGATTTGGGCTCCAACCGGTCCCCAAGAGATGGCTCAGACTAGGTCTCCCCCAGAGCAGCTTAATAGGGCAAGTGGGCATCTGGGGACACCGCAGCATCCCACTGGAGTCACTCAGTGTTTAGGACTTCCTGCCCCTGGCCAGACCTGGGGTGCGCCCTGTAATCCTAGCACTCTGGGAGGCTGAGGTGAAAGGACTGAAAGTTCCAGCCCAGCCTAGCAGCTCAGTGACTTGGCAGGGCCCTGTCTCAGAAGGTAAGAGGGCTGAGGAGGGATGGACCATGGGTCCAGGAGGTTTGGCTGGAGCTGTGGGGTGGGGGCAGGGGGTTCTCAAGTGGAAACTCAGCTTCCTGCTAACCCTAAAGGTGCGTGGGACCTGCAGTGCCTCTGCGGCCTCCCAGGCTTGGCTGATGCTGGTGCATGGGACCTGTGGGCAGGGCCATGCAGGATGCTCCTGTGGGCAGGGAGGCTTGGCATGTGCCCTGGGCACTCCCCTGCCCACCTCTCTGCCTGCTGCCCCCCCCAAGCACACTCCTCTCACTCCTATCTCTGCCCCTTGGCCTGGTACCTAGCGCTCGCTTGCTTTTGCAAAGGACAAACAGTGCCCCAGGTCACCAGACTTTGGACACTTGTTAACCAGGCGTTTCTGGAAAAAGCTTGCTGGGGATTTTAGCAGTCGGTGGCTCTCGTCCTTTCTTTGGGAACCAGGTTCTGCTGAATAGACGTGAGCCGGGGCCAGGCCCTTGGCCAAATGCCCTCAGTAAAGGGGTCCAGGTGACCTGGGGGGGGTTATCCATTTCCCATTTCGCAACGATATGTGCAGCTTGTCATGGGCGTTATTTAATTTTCAGTGATGGAGAATTACTGTTTTATAAATGGAAATACAGTACTCCTCAAACAATACTATGAATAGAATAATGTCCTTTGTTTCCAAAGAATGTAGATATACTAGAGCAATGGGACCTAGTCATAGAAATGAGTTTTCCTGGCTAACTTCGGGGGTAAGATTGATGCTGTAATCCACGAACTATCTCAGAGTAGAAGCTGCAGCTGCTAGAGTGTCACGTGCTCTCCCTCTCTCTCCCCCTCCTCCTCCTTCTCTTCCTCCTTCCCTACCTCTGTCCTTCCCTCCTTCTCTCTCTCCCTCTGTTGCTCACCATGTAGCCCAGGCTGGCCCAGAACTCGATACACAGCAGTCATCCTGCCTCAGCCTCCTGAGTGCTAGGAACACAGTTTGATGCTCGGGGTGCAAAGGAGAAAGGTCAGGCTGCTCCGCAAGCACCACAGCCCCCCCCGCTCCTGTGTGAAGGGTGCAGGCGGACAGGAGCTCTGCCCGGAGCCTTCCTGGGGTGCCCTCTCAGAGCCCAGCCGGACCTGGCTGTCAGGGCCTCCTAAGGGCCAGCCCTGAATTTCGGGTAAGGTTAGAGGACCAGAGAGGCCACTGTCACAGCTGGTGATGAGGCGCAGCCAGGACAGCGCTGCTTGCTGGCTGTTCTGGGCTCTCTGTGGTGCTGGGAACCTCCGTGCCACACATGGGCATAGGAGAAGCCAGACACACACAACTAGAGAACCAGCGGGCATCCGGGACCCCCGTAACCAGGGCTGCTTCTAGGCTTTCCCTAGGTGGGGCACCGCTGACAATTTTTAACTATTTTTAAATGTAAAGGTTAGTGTTTTTTGAGGAAGAAGTCTGAATTATAATGAAATATAAAGATGCTGAAAAAAAATCCCATATGTCTGACGTAATGTCCAGTGCTTTCAAATGGAAGCAGGAGAGGGCCGTTTGGTTCACGATATGTAGAGGGTTCAGCCCAAGGCAGGGCCCATGGCAGACGGGTGTGGAGGACGCGGCTGCTCATATCAGGGAGAGGCGGAGGAGCTTGCACCCTTCCAGGCCAAGTCCCCAGTGACTGCCTCTCCCCCTCCTACAAGCAAGCCAGTGCTGAGCCCCGTAATCCAGCACCTTCTAAAAGCCCTGCCTATGAGTTCACAGGGATTTTGGGGGACATCTAGACAGAGACCATAACACCCTGAAACTACTGGCTTCACACTCTCTCTTTCATACCTATAAGTAAATTTAGTTTCTCCTTTCCAATTTAAGTTGAGACATAAGCCAGCCAGACTATGAAGAGCCTCTCAGAGAGAGCATTTCTTCCTTGGTCTGCTCACATTTTTGGGATGCAATGCTTACTTCCGTTGTACCAAGCGGGTGCACACTCAGCTCACCCTAATTCCTGGCTCACCCATTTTCCTCCCCTCCCCTCCCTTCCCCCATCTCAGGAAGATCCAGCTCGCTACTTGCTGCTCTCTAGCTTTCCTTTGCTTGGAAAGAGTATTTATTTATTTATTTACTTATGTATTGTTATGTCTTTAGTGCAGGGTCTATAGGGTCTCACTGCACAGATCGGACTCATAGTGATCCTTCCTGTTTTCAGCCTCCCAAGTGCTAGGATTACAGGCCTGCGCCACCACATCCAGTCTCATTCGCCCTCTCAGTGTGTCCCCGGGGCGGGGTCAGCACCACAGGCTGGGGATCAAACCCTGGCCCCTGTGTCTGCCTAAGCGGGTGCTTTCATTGGCTGAGCTATCTGGCCAGCCCTAGAAAGAACTTTTTTTTTTTTTTTTTTTTTTTTTTTTTGTGGGACCAGGGTTTGAACTCACGACCTTGCACTTGCCCAGCAGGCACTTGTGCCTCGGAGCTATCTCCCCAGCCCCTAGAAAGAACATTTTTAATAAGAGCACAATCCTCAACACAGCACAGTGATCTTGACCCTCTGTGTCTCTGAGGGTGTTGATGGCAGAGGGGAGCGTATCAGCAGGCCTGCAGCTCACAGGGCTCACTTGCTGGGGCCCTGGAGGGCCTAAGACAGGTGTCACGCAGCAGGAACACTCCAGCGAGCAGCCCGTGCCTGGATTAACGCACTAAGGTCGCAGGCTGGAGAGTTCAGGTGTGTGCCTTGTGTTAGTCCTGGAGACTGGACCCAGGCAGCCCCGAGATGCAGCCTCCGCCTTCACCTTTTTTCTTTTTTTTAAACTTTGAGATAAGTCTTGCTAAGTTGCACTGATTGGCCTTACATGTGCAGTCTTCCTGCCTCAGTTTCCCAGTAGCTGAGACTGCAGTTGTACCCCCAATCTTGTTGGGGTCTTCTTTGGAAGGCCTTGAGGACGGCAAGGATGCAGGCATATGCAGATCTCAGAGAAGATGATCCAGCTAGCGGAGCCTGGGGCAGCAATGCTGTAAACCCAGGTAGGGACGGATAAGAGACAGTCTTTTCTCCCCTCTAGGCTCACTTGGCGAGAAGTGGACAGGCCCTGGGTAGCTTTCTTGGGTTTCATAAAGTGCTGCTGCAGACCAGACGATACCCCGCCCGGTTCAGCGCTGCCTTCTGAGCCCTGCCGGGGCGTCGTTCTCGCTTGCATAATCTCTCAGCTGCTGTTAAGTCCAGACGACAGGGGATGGAAGATTCTGGAAGTCTCTGGTTACGAAGGTTGCTTTTCTTCTTAGCGGGTGTTTGGCAAAGCCCACCGCGGCCCACCACAAGGCAGCACAACTTGTTCTACAGCTAGTGTTGCCCATGTTAGCTCAACGCCCACTGTTCCAAGGGCTCCAAAAGGCAGAATGTGGCCTGTCCAGGATGGTGACTTCTAGAGCCACAGGTGCTGCAGAGACAGCTGAAGAGGCGGAGCCGCTGGTCCCACACTGCTCAGGAAGAGGCAAACGTAGCAGGCCCAGAAATGGGGCATCCTTGGTCATGCTGACCCTCAGTGCTGGCTCCCCGACCCAACTTGGGCATGTCACTGTGTTCTCTGTCCCTTGGGCCTGATTAGCTTGTGTTTGCAAGTGGGGAACAGTGGAGCTTGCAGCCCCCATTTCACACCGTGTCAAGGTAGAGGCCTTAGAAGAAGTTATTAATTTCCTCATGACTTAACTAATCCTGGGAGAAAACTGGCTGGCTTTCCTGGGGTCCCACGCCCTCCCAAATCCCTCTGCTGAGAAAAGGGGTATTATGTATCTCCCTTTCCTGGGGAGTAGGAAGTCAAGGTTGGTGACAGCCTTCCCGGGGCCGTGCTGGCCCCTCTGTCAGGGGACACAGAGTCAGGAAGGCGGAGAAGCACATACCAGCCAGAACAGCAGCAACCCCAGAAGGTAAAGAATCCCCATCCGATGTAGTCCTTGTAGGCGCAGGAGTGGCCTAGAATGAGCCCGAGAAGACGGCCCCATCTGGGATCACGGCAATAGCTTCGCTTATTACCCTCAGAGAGTCTGTTTTCAACAATGCGTGCTTTCTTTTTTTTTTTTTTTTTTTTCCCAATT
>PVJA010045965.1:0-15367 GCA_004027025.1 Myocastor coypus | reverse complement strand
GTCTCAATTGTCATCTCAGTGCACCCTGGGGATGGGGCCAGCACTGTAGGCTGGGATCGAGCCCCAGCCCCTGCTGTGTCTGCCTAAGCAGATGCTTTGATCCTGTCCCTTTGTTTTCAAAAGTTGGAGAGTCACCCAGAGAAAAACATTCTCTCAGGCTTTCACAGAAAGCAAAATGGCCAAGCAATGGCCGTGACTCATCCCGAAGGCTGACACTAACAACAGTTCTACAAAGTACTGTCTATGGTCTCAAATTTAATCCTGAGGGGATTTGACCCTGGAAGATACAAAAAATATGAATGTTTAGTTATACAGGTCTTGCTTTGACTTGCCCTTGACCACCCAGCAAGAAAAAAAAAAATCCTTAATTACAATGCATGGAATGCAGAGCTAGATTAGTGAGATGAGCTTTAGGAGGCTTAGATTCAATAGCCTCCAACATCACAAGCTTTACTGGTGGCACACTGCAATTGCAAAACCTTTGACTGTGTATGTATCTGCTTCCTCTTAGTCCAAAGAGAAGTATATTCTTTCCTTTTTTCTTTCTTTCTTTTTTTCTATGCAACATCAATAAGGAGGTGGGACATGCCCACACACTGTACTCTGTAGAATGATTGTGAGGACAATATGCAATATGTCAACTTTCAAAGAAAAGAAGGGGGAAAAAATAATGTGGATTTAGAAAGGTTAATGTTTAATTGTTTGATCAATCTTATACACCTATATGTATTAATCTAAACTGATCTGATGATGCAAATATGTAATATAACCTTTGTAAAATTTAAACAATAAAAATTGAAGAAAAAAAAACAAAAGTATTATATGACAGCATATGTGTATGACAATGAGATGAAGCAACAGAAAGAGACTGTTGGTACAAGAAAGAGAGAGAATAATTGATGAAATGATAACAAAGGGGCCACAAGCAGATCCGATCCAAAGTATGAAAGAAATTACTTAGACTTGATAAGAACAATGATACTTGTTCTATCAGGTGGAAATGCAGAGAACGCAGAGAGAGAGACAATCTGAACCATGGCAGAGGACACGAGCAGTTCTTTGTTTTACTGTTTCTCTCTTTTCAAATAAGCTATGAGGTAAGCTCATCAGCAAAAGGTTAGTGACAGAGTGCGTTTTAAGGAGCAATACACGAAACTACAGAGAGTGATGCAAGCCACAAGCAGTAAGCTTAAGGGAATGGAGATCTCAATGAAAGAAGGCGGTCTGAAACTGAACTTTCAGGTGTAATATAGGGCAAGTAAGGTGTGATGGTTTCCGTATAGATATGCCCCACAAGCCCCATGCAGTCGTGGGATGGCTTCTGGAATTTGTGATTGATTATTGTTGGTGTGGGTGCTGCACTTCTGCTGGGGCATGCGATTTGCATTTCAGTGTAAGGAAGAAGAGAAGTTAACTGCTTGAGCTGCTGTTACTCTTTCCTTTTACTTTTGCTCTTTGCCTGAAGCCATGAAAGGTTGCCTTCTGGGACCAGGGATATAGTTCAGTGGAATAAGTGCCTGCCTGGCAAGCTCAAAGTCCTGAGTTCAGTCCCTGGGACCACAAAAAAAAAGAAAGGTTGCCTTCTGCCATGTGCCCCTCTGCCTTGGAGCCAGCTGAATATGGACTAAAACCTCCACTAACTGTGAGCTTAATGAGCCTTTCCTTCCTTCATTTTGGGGGCCTGATGTTTGTCTCAGCAACGAGAGAAGAGTAACTAAGACATAAGATAAGCAGATGACAGTGACTGACTTGTAACTAAAATACAAATGATTTCATGAGGGTAAGACCTTTGTTTTCCTCACCACTGTATCCCAGACTGACACACCGTAGTTGCTCAATTAAAATTTCCTAAATGAATGGATATAGATCTGGATCCTAAAATATAACGGCTAAGTGGAAATGACGTCAGGCTGGAGATGGTGAATGAAGAGAATGTGTATTGCAAGCAAGGGAAGGAAGGAAGGGGAAGCAGCTAGAGGGTGGCTCATTTGAAATTTGAATTTCAGAATTACTAAGAAGGAACCGTGTGGGCGTTCAGAGCTCAGTGACAAAAGGGACTTTGAAAATGTCATAAGATACATCGATCACTGTTAATCAGCTATTCTTGTTTTGAAACACTGTAACGTATGTTTTGTTATATGCCTTCTTTCTGTCTTTGCTTTTCTTTTTTAATGTATTTTTCGTACAGGACCTACAAGGTCTCACCCCACAGAGCAGGCTCATAGTTATTCTCCTGTTTTCAGCCTCCCAAATGCTGGGATCACACGTGTGCACCACCATGCCCAGTCCCATCTCAACACATCCCCTGGGGACAGGGCTGGCTTGCTAGCCACCCCCATAGTACCCCTGCTGCTGCACTCTGCCTAATTAGGCAGTTTACTCTGCTGACCAATCTGGCTAGTTCATTTGTGGTTTTCTTTTCTTTTTCTTTTTTCTTTTTTTTTTTTGTCTTTTTAAGACAGGGTCTCTATGCAGTTCAGGCTGTCTTGAGCTCACTTTTGTACCCCAGTCTGGTGTTGAACTCACACTGATCCTCCTGCCTCAGCTTCCCAAGTGCTGGGATGACAGCCGTGTGCCACCATGCCCAGCCTGCTTTTGTTTTTCTTCATCTTGCTTTTATTCCTCAAAATAAAAGAAAAATATAATAAATAAGGCCTTTAAAATGGGGAGATACACAATTTATGACTTGCCGTTGTGCTCCACCAATGTGAATTAAACAGAATTAAAATATTTGGACACATTCATGGGACATAGGCAGGGTAAAATAAACAGTACAATTTCCCCCTCTTCAGGCACCAGGAGGAGTCCTCAGTAAGTAAAGCATGGTACAGCCGGTGCACCTGGCTGACAGCAGACAGTAGGTCTACAAGTCAGTGCTGGATAGCTGCAAAGTGCTTTGTTATAGAGGACAGCTGTGCTCCTACAGCCTAGCATCTATTTGAGGAAAATTAGAACCCAATGCATGAGATACTTAGCTGATTTATATAACCATTCCATACACGCTCAGTTTTTTCACAGTTAGTCAGAAATCCTAGGTTGTATGATACCTTCAAAGCTAAGCCAAATAAAATGCCCGCGCCTTCTGTTAAAGATGTAATTTTGCAATTACCTTCTGAGTCAGTTGTGAGTCACACAAGAAAAGTGATCCCATTGTTTACTAGTCACACATTATTTCTGAGAAAAAAAAGTAGAAGTTGTTGAATGATTCAGTGGATGAACTGAACACTCCTAAATTGTTTCTGACAATTTCCGAAATAAAAATCCCTTACTTGAAGACAGAAATGTGCCCCAGGATCTCAAGAGATCTTCTGAAGGAGATGGTTTGGTAGAAGCAGCAGATATTTATATGGGTACATTTGGATCTTTATGTTATAAATCAGCTGTATTCTTTATCTGGATTCACAAGGTACTGCATGCCATATTACAAATTGGCCCTGCCACTTCCAGCGGGCTTATCTTAAAGCCGCCTGTTGAGCCTAAATGACTGTTTACAGCCCACCCATGCTCTCAGGTAAGTGCTCCGCTTGAGCACATTTCTAGAATAGCATAGTAAACCAATGAAATTTCTGCTATCACTGAACTCCCAGTCCAGCTTAAGAAATAGTGAATAAGCAATTGGCTGTCTTCCTGTATCTCCCATAATGAGGCCAAAAGGTGTTATACAAGTCTCACCTAATGTAGGGTTTAGGGACAGTTTCTTTGAGAAAATGACTTCCCTCTGAATGCTAAAGAATAAATAAGAATTAGCTGGCTGCTAATGGCAGCAGGGAGGGACAAATAACCCCACCAAATATGGACAAATGATCTGAACAGATATTTCTCAAAACAAACTTACAAATGGCCAACATTGGACAGGAAACTGCGCAACACTGTCAGGGCAGTATAGGTCAGAACTCCAACCTGGTCTCATCTCACGTCAGAAAAAGGGTTGTTTTATGTATATACAAAGCCCTCATATTTAATGTTAAATATTGTGTTTTATTTTGAAGAGTAAATGGTTCTTATTCAGGAAACAAAAAGTATCAAGTGCTGACAAGGATGTGGCATAAAAGGCCCCCTTCCACACTGTGGACTGGAGTGTAAATTAGAACGATCACTGTGGAAACAATATGAATCCTCTTCAAAAAATGCAATAGGGAACTGCCATGTGATGTGTCACTCCCTCCTCTGGGTATGTATAGGAAAGAATTGAAACATGTGTTGACTCACATAACTGAAGTATATAAAAGATTCCCATATGCCCGTGTTTATTGCAGTGCAGTCCAGAGAGGCCAAACTATAAGAGCACAGCAGTCCTTTGGATGCAGATTTGCATTAGAAGACAGGGCACAGGAATCCATGTACTTTTCTGGCCTACTCAGTGGAACAAAAGATGTGACCTACATGCAGCCAGCATCTTTCATACATTTCCAACAGCATGGGTATATGTGCTGGCATCATGCACAATGCTGGCCGCATGCTCAGGGAATTTAACCAACAAACAACATCGTATACTTAAAAATTTGCAAAATCCCTATTCCTTTCACCACGGACACCTTAGGTATTGCTGTAGCAGTGTGCCACATTTGCCACCTTCACATTTCAAGTTTCATGTTGCTTTAAGATTAAATAGCTACAGAATGAGAAAATATTGCTATAATAACAGATTCTCCACAGCTCTTTTAAAAATAAACTTATATGTCAAAGCTAGAATCCATTCAAACTGTATTGATTAGGGAAGCAAGCTGAAGACAAAGGTGGTATTGAACAGCCCTCAATGTTTTCCATTTTTATTTTCTTTAAAAAGAATTGTAACTGTACCTAGAACAGAAATTTTGAATTGACTCAAAAGATTACCATCTGCTTAACAGGAAGGATCTTTGCTTCTTAAGTATAAATATTTCTTGATTTTTGTATCAAACACTTTAATAAAGAATGCAACATTTAGAAATACACTTGTCATTTTTCAGAATAACAAATTTCCATTTGTTAGGGATTGGTTCTTCACAAAACACAAGGAAGATTTGTCATAAATATGAAGAGATGTGACAGACTTTTTTCTCTCCCCAAGTTTCTGTTTATGACATTCTTTATGTGACATTGGGTATCTAGCTTTCCCCTTATCTGTGACTGAGGCCCAGTGCCTGGAACTGAGCAAATGTTTCCGCCGACAGCAAGAAGAATGCCTGATTAGTGAGATGAGTCCCCAGTGGCACAGTGGTTCACAGAGCTGAGCTTGCACCCCTGTTACACCACCCCGTAGCTGTGCGGCCTTGGGCAGGGCCCTTTACTTTTAGAATTGTCACATTCTGCATCTGTCAAACAGGAACTGGATTGGTCTAGTCCTGGTCCACACAGGGTTTGGGGATAACCAAATGAGAGGGCAGATGAACATGTTTTGGAAACTCTTCAAATTAGGATTATAATTGTATAATTCTTCTTACAAAGAAAGGCATATCTCTGTCTCTCTCTGCCTCTGCCTCTCTCTGTTGTCTCTCTGTCTCTGGTGGTGGCACTTCTAGTTTATACTCAGACCTAAAGAAAACAAAAGAAGCTAGATTTGGCCATTCATGCCTATCATCCCAACTCTCATGGGGGCTAAGGTAAAAAATCACAAGTTTAAACGGAGCCTGGGCTGCATAGCACCTTGGACAGACTCTGTCTCAAAGCAACACAAAAGGGCTGGAGATTTAGCGCAATAGTCCCTCAGTCTCCTCCATTACTACAAAACATGTTTAAATAAAAAATAAAAACTGTAATTAGCACAAAGTCTGATTGGATGGTCAGGTGGGAAGGAGCCAAGTACAGCTGTCAGTTGTGCATAATTATTCTCACAATTTACAGATGAACGAAGTGAGCAGCCAATAAATATCGCTTCAAGCCCAAATTCACACACAACCTTGACTGTGGATAACCTTCATCAATTAAATGCTTTTAAATTAAAGGACAAGAACTGCAGAACAAAGCTGGATGAAGCAAAGCACCGAAAGACCTGGAACACTACACCTGCAGGCAGTGCACCAACTCTTGCGGTCAGTTAAACTTTGGGAAATAAACTACGAAGTAGAAATGGCTTTCTCCCTCAAGGGCCACTGATCGTTGTTTATGGCCACTAGAGAAAACTAATAAAGTTAGAAATAAACATGAAGGAGAGGGGATACCAGATGTTTTTAATTGTTTTGAAAACTGAATGACCGTCCCTGGCATCAAAAACAATGAATGTTAGCTAAAGCAAAGAACCATGCTTTGGTTTCCTGCTTTAAAAGACATTTCATCAAGGACATGTTTAGCTATTTGGAAGCTAGTAACTAACCTAAGATCACAGAGCTGCACCAATGCAGAAGACAGCTAGTTTTCACTGCAGGTTAGGTTCCCATCTCCAATCTCACGGGCAAAGGTAGAGGCTGGGTGGGCTTTATCTTCATCCTCCTCCAAGAAAAAATCAGCAACATATAAAATGAGTCGCTTATTTATCTACACTGAATTATGAATTCCGCTCCAAATCACTACATTTAGCATGTCTGATTCACCATTACACAGAAAAAGAATCACAATAGAATTGTTTTACCAGAACTAAATATCGGTACATTTCTCAATGATCATTGTTGTCTGGAGGTGACCAGGTTTCATATGAACAAATCCGGGGAGCAAGCCCGTCTCTGGGGAAATGACTCTAGCGCCATCTAGTGTAAATGCTCTTTGAGTAAGTGTTTTAGAATTGCGAGGTGTTCGCAAGTGCCATCTAGTGACAAAAGAAGAAAAGTGCTTCAAGACTAGGAAATATAACAAATTCCTTTGCAAACTGAGAGCTCAGCTGGTGAAAAGATATATTTAATTGCATTCTGCCACAGATAAGAACTAAAGTACAGTCTCAGTTGTATTTGGATTATAATGCATTTCCTTTGGGTGCATCTATAAGCAAAGCTGACCTTATGTGGCTCTTCTTCCAATCTCCATCCCCTAAAATATGTCCTTGTTTGAACTTCCCTAGCAGTTTGCGCATGTCTCCCGCACTGAAGCTGAACATATGACATTCAGTGGCTGTTAAATTCCAACCAGGACGTGCTATTCTTTTGCCCTAAACCAAACCCTCCAATAGTTCCTACATAAAAGGTAGTATCCATTGAAACCCCTACACCATCTCACCTCAGTTACCTCAGGCTGTCCTGCACACAGTCTGTTCACATCTACCTTTTGGCCACTCAGTTCCAGCCATACTTGCCTTACGATATCTCCAACACACCAGCTATGCTTTGGCTTGGACTTGTGAGTACTAGCTTTGTAGGGAAAGGATTGAGCTTAGTAGCATGATGGAGATCAGCGTTGATATCAGACACCTCATGGTTCATTTTTAGACTTAGTTATGTGACTGAGGAGCTATCCAAGAATACAGTTTCATCATCTGAGAAGTGGGAATGATAGGGAAACTCACTTTATGACACCGTGGCAAGAATCAACTGATAAACCTGCTGATTGTCCTTAGCAGATTTCAGGAACATAAAATTTCCTAAAACATTAATCTTGATGTTATTAAGATGATTTGGTTCGGTACTCTTCTGTTGTAATGTTCTTTGTTAGGGCCGAAAGAAATGACGAGAAGACTCGATGAAGTTAGCTCAGAGGACTCACCAAGATTCCCTCCCCAGGGAGCAAAGAACCTCCGAAACAACCCAGCTTTATTCAGGATAGTCAGCGTGATCTCGTACACAATCACCCAGCAAAGGGTAACCATATGCTCAGACACCAACATGACCACGGTCTCATCACAGTAAAGGAGGGCCACATACCCAGTCATGAGAACAACCAAACTCTCCATCAGCTCTCATCCTAGGGGAAACCTAGGGGTCAACCAATAGCATTTCAAGAAACAGAGAAAACAGCAAATAGAGAACCCACAGGTGAAGCTGCCCTACCACAGCTGCCTCTGGGCCCCGTCCATCACACTCTACTTTTTGAAATGCTGTTCAGGCTACACTCTTCCACCTGGCTGAAGGGCTTTACGACAAATATATCTCTCCAAAAAATGCAGCTACAGAAGCTAAGATCTATGCACTTCCTTCTTTACACATTATTTTTCAAAGACAGACATAAATGAGCACATGGAAATCCCAGAGGGCATGAAGGGAAGATAACAAATGATAGATTCAGGGTACTCAAATGATCTCAGTACACAGGAAAGCTAGGCTGATGTGTGCATTATATATGCCAAACATGGTGTTTAATCCAGAGTCTTAAAGACATAAGAATGGGCAAAGACAATGTTGCTTAGCAATAACTTGTACAAAGATGACAAGAATGTTAGTCACCTACAGGTTCAATAAGAACAGGGAATGCTTTGTGAATGTCAAGACTTCTTTGACCTTGCTTTGCATCAATCAAAGCAGAAGGATGGGGCAGCCCTGTCCTATATTGTACAGTTGAAACAATGAATTCTTTTCTGAAGAGTACCCTTTAAGTAGACATGTCCCCACAGAAGCCACCCAGAATGTCAAACAGTCATGGGCCTAGGAGAAATAAAAGAAAAGCCTTGCTATGTGTTAGATGCAAGTGTACAGATTCAAAGGGATGTGAGAACTCTTCAAATTCCTGAAGGGCTGTCACATGGGAGAAGGAGCCAGTCACTCTTCCCCTTACTGTTGATAGCTTCATTGCACAAGTAGTGAAGACCTAGAAAAGTCACGCAGAGATATATTCAGCCTTGAACAAGGAAATCTTATGCCTCTTAATGTGTCTCCCTTGTAACAAGAGCTACCTTATGATGTAGTGAATTCCTTATCACCACTAAATTGCTAGTAGACATGGGTACACAGAATACTGAAGTCACTGCTTCAGAATTCTAGACATGCAGAACTAATGGCAAAGCTTCTAATACCCACAGCCCATGAGATAGGAAGAGAGGCCACAGAATGGTATGGCTTGAAGGTGGGAGATGTGGAGATACAGGGAAGGTAAGGAAGTAGTAAGACAGTGAAAACGATGATGGAAGTCTGGGAAGTAAGGAGTTTGTTAATTAGAGTACCACGTGAGGCATCAATGACATCTTCAAATCTCCCTCTATTTTCCTAAGCCTTAGGGCCTGAGGACCAAGATGAACTTTTGGTCTCCCAGAAAGATGCTCTAAGTCTCAGTTTTCTTGGTTCCACACTCAATACACTGCAAACCAGGTTGACAAATACACAAGCTATATTTCTGTTTCAGTGTCTATGTTACAGTTGTGCCACTTGCACATCCTTGGGCCTTAGCCCATTGACAGTTATCTCTACAAATCTTATCAGATTTATAGCATCATTTAGTTCCTCTATGGCCTTGACCTCTGTAGGGACATAATATCCTCACCAAAGAGAGCTAGATGAAGCTGGATAATGGAATGCTGGATGGATTTGTATTGTCTGTACATATGTAGACATTGTTTGTCTTCAGAGAGCAATAAGTATACCTGCAATACTTTATAAAGGAAGTCATGATTTTCATCTATATGTAGTGAAAACAGAAGATACTTCTTCTAGGCAGGATTAATAGTGTTCAATTATAAGTGGATCATACACTACTGTTGCATTTGGATAAAATCATGTGAAGGGAATTTATTAGAATTCTTACATAACTAGAAACTGCTGTGTCTGCTAAGATTTTTGTTGTATAGACCAATGATCAATAGTAACAGATCAAGTTTTATACCACCAATGAAATAGAATTATCTTTTTTTTTCATTTTAAAAAATTATTCATTTTTGTATTTACTTATTTAGTGCAGGGTCTCACTACACAGCTCATACTCAGTGATATTCCTGTTTTTAGCCTCCCCAGCAGTGGAATTACAGGTGTGTACCACAACACCTGGTTTCAGTGGATGGCTCAGCGAGCCTGGAGGCAGGGCCAACCAGCGTGACACACAATACTGAGGACTGAACTGGGTCTTTTCATTTGCCAGGCAGGCACTTAGGCCTCTGTTATCTCCCCAGCCCAATTCAGAATTATCTTATTTTTATTAGTAGACTATAGTTTTAGGTTTGCATAAAATTGAGCACAAAGTATAAAACAGCCTGATATTCTTTCTGGCTTCTACCCCATCTGACATCGCTTTTGTCTATTAACATTTTACACTGTTATAATCGCTAAGTCAATATCAACACATTATTATGAACTAAGGTCGAGCTCATATTATAATTCAGTTATCATTCCCTAAGCTTAGATAAATGCACAATTTCTGATGCCCACATTTATAGTATCATACAAAACCGTTTCAGTGCCCGAAAATCCCCTTTTCCACGTACTCACCCATTCTCTACTCCTTTTCAACCTTGGGCCCCACTGATCTTGACTTTCTCCATAGTTTGCCTTTGCCAGAATGTCATGAACTTGAGCTATATATTACCTAACCTCTTCAGGCTATCTTCACTCACGGAGTACTAGAAGTTTAAATTTCATCTTTATGTTTTTCAGAGACTATATCTCTTTTACTTATCTGGATATAGCACAATTCATTCACTTTTTAAAGATTGCCTTGGTTATTTCCAAGCTTTGAAAAGTATGAACAGAGCTACCATAAATATTGATGTAACGGTTTTGTGTGGACATAGATTTGCCACAAATTTGAGTAAACATCAAGGAAAGAAATTTGCCGTATACAATGGTATGAGTATGTTGTTTGATAAAAAACTAGCAAGCTGTCTTTCAAAGTGGCTGAATCATTTTACATTCCCACCAGCAAGGAATGAGAGCGTCCATTGTTCCACACATTTGTCAGCATTTGGTGTTGTCAGTGATCGGGATAGTACCCATTTTGAAGGTGGTGGTCATATTACATTGCTGTTTTCATTGCAGCTCCATAATGACCTATGAGGTTAAACACAGTTTTTTCACATGCTTATTATCCATTTGAATGTGTCTCTTTGCAAACCTTCCATTCAGATCTTCGCTTATTTTTAAGTTGGGTTGCTTTCTCATGTTTGGATTTTATTAGTTCTTTGTATTTTCTAGACATAAGTCCTTTATTAAATATGTATTTTACAAATACTTCCTGCCAGGCTGAAAATACATTCTCTTAACTGTGTTTTAAGGAAGTATTTAACTTCTGTGTGTATACATATATACAGATATATGTATATCACATTTATTTTATGTACTTTGGTATGATTTATTTGCACTCTAAGAAATGGTAGGTGGTTATTTCTAATGTTTTCAAATTTATTGCTAAGGAGAACCCCCACGTTGTGTAATGTTCATGACCTTCTGTAACCAAATCTGTTCCTGAGTCCAGTAAAGGGGCCTTGGGCTCTACCACACAACTACAGCCACAGCACAGGGAGTAGAAAGCAGCGGAGAATTTCGCGTCGGCCCATGGGGGGGCATAGTCACCAAGGCGCAACCCTGACGCTGATGCCATCATCTCAGGCCAAGCACATCAGCTTCTAGAAGCCCCAGTGTCACCTCATTGGACTCCTGCAAGCATTGCCCAAAACTGAACAAACTGGCACCTAATCCATTTTTCTGGGTTCCCCTCACCAAACTGTCTGAGTCGAAAGCCAGGCATCATCAAGGAACTTGCTTTTTACTTGTCAGTCTTCCAAATCTTATTGATCCTCATTTCTGTCAATTAGGTGCTGTAAACATTATGTGCAGCTGAGCACTATCTCCTCCTGGATGCCACCTGGGCCATTTCCTGTGCCCCAGGAACCCTGTGCTGCATCCCCCTAAGTCATCCCTACCCAAGCTCTGAGTCTTGTATATGTCACGTGCTCTGGAAGACCTGTGTGCAGGTAAGTGAGGTGCCTCCTCCTATGTGTCACCAAGTATCCAGTCAGTCCCTCATGACACATAATCTGTTGTGTTACCACTGCTGAGCTGTAAAATGATTATTCTTCACTTTTTTAATACAAAAGATAATTGCTCATTATAAGAAGTGGAACAACCCAAAGATGTACGAGGAAAAATTAAGAAGATGACTCCTAGCTCCCATGGCTCTATATAACCTTAATACATTGCAGTTAATAAGCCCTTATACCATAGCAGGGGTGCTTATTTATTCAATCATTCCCCTATTAATGGACACTCAGCATATTTATGATGAATATTTTTTCTGCATTCCCCCATGTGCTGGGCACTCATTTTTCCAGATTATATCCTTGAAAGCTAAGGATGTGTGATTTAAATTTTAATAGACATTGCCAGTTTACTTTCCCACAAAAGGTAACAAAGGACCCTTCACCAGGGACACATGAGAAATGCCTGTATACTTTACAGCCTTTCCAAATTAGTGCCACAATTATTTATTTTATGTGGTAGAAAATGGCATTTCTTTGTTTTCATTGGGATTTCCCTATTTGATAATAATTGTATGTGTTGTTGGCAATATATATTCTATCTGCTGTGAAATGACAGTTCATATCCTGTTTTTCTATCACATTCTTTACTTTTTTCTTAGTAATTTACACGTGCTTTATCAGAGGTTATTGATCATATATTACATCACAAATATTTTTGTACATCTGTAGGCTTGTGTTATTGTACTTATGGCATATAACACTGTGAGTAGAAAAAATTTGCATCTTTTCCCGTGAAAGAATGTGGAAAATAGCACAACTCACTAGGACTATGGTATCTAACCTGGTGTAAAGAGAAGTAAAATGATTTCTAGATCAGTAGGAAAAGTACAGAAAATAGAAAATGTTCTCTGAGGACCCCTACAAATCTCTATTGCCTCTTAAGTTCCATGGGCAAGACACAGGTCTTCTTTAAAGGTTGTGAAGACAACAGAAGAGGGAGAATTTGCATTGGCCCATGAGAATGTCTGGGTTTGAAACAACTCAGAGAAACAGTGTTCTGCATGTGACTTGCAGATTACCTGGGACAGAACTATTGTTTGGATAAGTGGTTCCCCAAAGCTCACATGTTAAAGGCATGGTCCCAAAAGTAGCAGCATTAGGGAGTGATAGAACCGTGAAGAGGTGGGTTTTAGTAGGAGATTCTCAGGTCACTGGGTTGAGCAACTGAAAGAGACTAAGAGACCCTAGTCTATTCCTCTTCCCTTCTCTGGTTTACCAGGCATGAGGCAAGTGATTTCACTTTAACTGGAACTTCTGCCACTTTGTGTTGCCTTGAGCCAGCCAGCCAGGGACGAGAACCTCCAAACTATGAGGTAAATATAGCTTTGCTCTTTAAAACCAATGATCTTTGGCATATAGCGGAGGAAACTGACTAAAATAGATATTGTGACACTTAGAAGATGCTGTCAAGCTAGACATTTAATGTGGTTAATCTTGTACATTAACTTTACAGCCTCATGGGACACCTAGGAGATTAAAAAAGCTCATTTGTGAGCAGGTCTGGGTGACTTGTGGGAGTATAACCTTGAGGACTCTCTCTCCGTATTCCCTTTTCTCTGGTCTTTTCCCTGTTTCCTGTTCCCAAATTACATGCATTGACCCACTCTTCTTTGCCACAACGTTCCACCATATCTGTGCCTTGGATTCGGCAGAATCATAGATCTCTGAAGCTAAAAGCCAAAATAGACCTCTTCTCCTTTATATTCAAGGTTTTGGACATTTTATCACATCAACAGAAAGGTGACCAGTACAGTGATGAGCAGAGGCTACCTTCAGTCCTCCCACCATGTGTAGACAATAAATTACCTATGGAGTATAGATGAAGTCCTCAAGGACTGCAGATGGAGAAGTGTATCTGCAATGATTAAAATTATTTCTGTCACTTGGGAGACATATTTAAAATATTAAAACAACTCTGAGAATAAAATTAAAATGTGCACTGCTCAATATATAAATATGCATGATACAATGTTATATGCACGTGGTGGATTGGCAACTATTGGTTAGCTTATAACATCCTGCTGACCTGCATCATCATGGTGCTAGGTATGGGAGGCCAACCTGAGGACTATTGTAAGCAGCATAAGAAGCAGAACTAGAGGAGAGAGAGAGGCCATTGGGAGCTGGTGGAAGCTCTTGGGAAGCTATTAGGGAGCTGCTGACATCAGGCTATTTTGCTGGAGCACCTTGTCATGATGGGTTTCCTGATGAACTAAGTTGAAGCACCTGAAACGAACGCATTTTTTTAGAGCATGAAGGCAAGATAAGGGAGATGCCAGAGGTAAAGCTTTAGCCAGAAGGGAAATTAAATCAAATCATAAGATGTAAATGTTAGCCTTAAACTAAATTTTGTATTTTAGCACAAGCAAACACAACAACTATAGATCCAAATATATGATATTGAGATTTTAAATTATCTCTGTGTCCTAAAAGGTAGAAAATCTATGCCTCCTATTGTGGTTTCTTATGGTGATAAAGGATTAAAATCAAATTTCCAAATTTGGCAAACATCTAACTTTATTCATTGGGAAGTTGGGACAACCCTGTTACTCATAACAGACGTTGGATATCCATAATATTATGGAGTGATTGTAAGCAGCACTGTGTTGACTATTGCTGATGCTAAGTCACTTAGGGATAGGCTTTCTGTTTGTTAGATCCAATCAGCTTCTGTACCTTGCCTGAAAGAACACTGGAAATGAATAAGAATATATGGCACAGTATTTCACTGATTCTTGTACCCCCCTTACGTAAAGGCAGATGATAAGAACATTTCCAAGTGGGAGTTTCAACATGCTTTAGAACTCAGTCATCACTTGGCAGTGAGACTGCCTGGTCCCAGAGCATCCATCAGCCCAGGCTTTGTGTGGGCTCTGCTCACAGCTAAGCAGCCAGTGCAGGCGCTCACTTCTCTGTGACCTATTTTCTTGGCTCTCATCTAACCACCAACTCCTTTTCTCTCTGATCAGTGTGGGGGAGAATACCCAAGGCACAAAGCTAAGTGCTTTCAACACATGGGAATGGTGCCCCACTTTGAGAAAAATAAAATCAAACATAGTACAAATGACCCCAAACTGCCCACTCTAAGTATATAGATTACTTTTAAAAAATATTAACTGTATAAAAATTGAATGATAGGCTCTTTGCATTAAATTATGAACCTTTCTATAAATATTTGCTGATCATGCATAAGTAAGTTTATTGCAGAGAGCAATTAAACAGCGGCACTAGAGGAGAAAACAAAAGCATCCATTCTTCTTAGCTGTATTTTTAGAGAGGACTCAACTTGCAAATGCCAAGCTACTAGATCTGAGAGCGCCCTGGCCAGAAATATGGATAAATGACATAAGGAAAGTTTATTTTTTTATTTTATTTTTTTTCAATTCTTTTATTGTTTAAATTTAACAATGGTTATATTACATATTTTCATCATCAGATCAGTTTAGATTAATACATATAGGTATATAAGATTGATCAAACAACTAAACATTAACCTTTCTAAATCCACATTACTTTTTTTTTTCTTTTCCCCCTTTTTTTCTTTGAAAGTTGACATATTGCATATTG
>PVJA010045964.1:0-15344 GCA_004027025.1 Myocastor coypus | reverse complement strand
TCTCTCTCTCTCTCTCTCTCTCTCTCTCTCTCTCTCTCTCTCTCTCTCTCTCTCTCTCTCTCTCTGTCTCTCTCCTGGTCTTTTTAGGACAGGGTCTCGCTGTGCAGTTCAGGCTGGTCTTGAGTTCACTCTTCTGGCCCAGGTTAGTTCTGATGGTTCTGAACTTGTACCGATCCTCCTGCCTCGGCCTCTAAAGTGCTGGGATTATAGGCGTGCACCACCACACCCGGCTCCTCCTGTTTTTAGCTTCCCAAAAGCTGGGTTTTTGTTTTGTTTTATTTTTTGCATTTTTAGGAAAGGGTGTACAGGGTATTCAGAGTCTCACTACTAGATCTGACTCGTAGTGATCCACCTGTTTACAGCCTCCCAAGTGCTGGGACTACAGGCCCAAGCCAGTAAGCTGGGTCTCAATCCCCATCTCAGCACTCCCAGGGGAGGGTTGGGGGGGCAGACAGTGCAGCACGCAGGAGATCAAAGCCTGGCCCAGAGATCAGACCCTGGCCACTGTGCTCCACATAAGCAGGCATTTTAGTCTGCTGAGCTATCTGGCCAGCCCTATGGCTTTGATTCCGTTATGTCTCCAGTCCTTCTTTAAGCACAGTCAGTACCAGCTATGTCAACATGGTTGCTTACTCTGGTTGCTACATAGTTCTTTCCTAAACCAGCATAATCAGGATAGGTAAATTTGTGGGTGTTTACCTTTTACCAGTGTTCTACCTTTGACAGTGTTGCTCAGACGGTCACATACAACTGAATTTCCTAGGGTTTTTTGTTTGGTTGGTTATTTGTTTGGGTTTTTTTTTTTTTTTCTTCCTCTTCTTCCTCTTATCCTTCTTCTTCTTCTTCTTCTTCTTCTTCCTCTTATCCTTCTTCTTCTTCTTCTTCTTCTTCTTTTTCTTCTTCTTCCTCCTCCTCTTCTTTTTCCTCCTCCTCTTCCTCCTCTTCTTCCTCCTCCTCTTCCCCTTCTTCTTCCTCTTCCTCTTCTTCCTCCTCTTCCTCTTCTTTTTCCTCCTCCTCCTCTTCTTCCTCTTCCTCTTCCTCTTCTTCTTCCTCCTTCTCCTCCTCCTCCTCTTCTTCTTCGCACAAGGTCTCACTATGCAGCTTGGCCTCACAGTGATCCTCCTGTTTTCAGTCTCCCCAGTGCTGGGATTATAGGTATGCACCACTATGCCTAGTCTCAGTGGCCGGCACAGTGAGCCCTGGGGCAGGGCCCGTACATCATGTGGTGCTGGGGGTTGAACCCTGGTCCCTATACTTCCTAAGCCAGAGCCATCTCACCAGCCCTTTCCTGGAATTTTTGAGACAGGGTCTGGTTGTGTAGTTCAGGCTAGCCTTGAGCTCACTTTGTAGCCCAGGCTAACCTCAAAATCACGCCAATCCTTTCTGGCACAGGGTCTCACTACACAGCTCAGACTCCAGTGATCTTCCTGCTTTCAGTCTCCCAAGAGCTGGGATTGCAGGCGTGGGCTACCATACTTGCCTTTCCTGGGATCTCTTAAAATTCAGATTCTAAGACAGAAGCTTAGGTAACAACAGCAGGTCCAAGGAGCTCACAGGCAGCACAAAGCTTCTGCAGCCAGATGCAGAACCAACACACACACACACACACACACACACACTCTCAAATGGGGTACAGTGGCACACGGCTGAGATCCAAGATACTCCGGAGACTGAGGCAGGAAGGATTCCTACCCAAGAAACTTAGAGAAACCCTGTCTCAAAATAAAAATATTAAAAGTTTTTAAAAGGCTGGGGATGCAGAGTGCCTGCCTAGCAGGCAAGAGGTCCTGGACTCCCTCCAAGTGCTGTGACATGAAGGCGGAAGGAGGAAGGAGGAGCAAAAACGTACACACCTGTCCCCTGCTGTCCCCTGTCCCTGCTCTCATCACCAAGACAATGCAGCTCTGATTCAGAGGGTCCTGGGCAGGCCCAAATATGGCTCATTTCCCAACAGCCTCAGGTGGCTTTCTTGGCCCAGTTCTCTGGATAACAACTGAATCATACAATAAGACCTGTGTTGACCGAGGCACCAGCATGTGGCTGATGATTTAGGCTGGCGTCTAAATCTGTCTCACTGGGGCTGGGGAGATAGCTCCGTGGCACAAGTGCCTGCCTGGCAAGTGCAAGGTTGTGAGTTCGAACCCCGGTCCCGCAAAAAAAAAAAAAAAAAAACCTGTCTCACCATAGTGAGACAGTTTCTGTGAGGATTTTGCAAAGGAAGCTAGCTTTCTTAGTCAACAGCAGAATGCAGTACTGTGCCCCCCCACCCACCCACCCAGGACCTGGGTTCCACACAGCTTTCTGGCTATGAAATGCTCAGTCAAATCGGTCCACCTGAGTCCTGGTTTTCTCCATCCATGAAATGACAAGTGTCACCCACTGGAACCACAGAAGGCTGTGGGCATGAACTGGGATGAGGCATGTGACAGAATCATTATGCAGCCCTTAATAAGGAAGCTAAGTTAACATAAGAAGCCTCCCGATCCTGACAGCGACACAATCCATTCCACTGTTTCCCTTGGGCCCCAAGGGCTGGAGACAGAGCTCAGGAGCACAAGCACAAGGTCCTGAGTTCCATTCCCAGTACCAAAAAAAGAATCTCTTGACTCTAGAGCCAGACCCTACAGAACAAAGGTCCATACCTGCTTGTTGCCCTCTCCTAGTCCAAGAAGGAAGAAGAAGCAGTGGGCTCAAAAACCAACAGTGTGGGAGCAGGACCCCACCCCCTCAGGCAGAGGCACCAGCCACCTCCTGGGCCACCTGCCTGTGGCCCGCACAACCCCCTCCCGGTGCAGGGACCCAAACCCTGCTGGGGCTTTTCCTGAAGCCCTTCTTTCTCCCTTTTTTTCTGAAGCCTCCCCTGCCCACAGAGGATTGTAAAATAAATCTACCCAAACTCCAGACCTGAAGTTCACTCCCCAAAGCCTAGAAGCAGCCACTGAATGACCAACAATGAATTTTCTTCTCTCCTTTTTAAATGGAGAAATTGATCCCAAAATGTTTAGTGAGCAGTTTGAGACGCTACAGGGCAAGGCCAGGGACCTGGGTCAGGGAGTGAAAAATGTGTTCCCTCTGCCCAGATGCCAGGTGCCATGCAGCACTAAACAAGTCCTTAACCTGGCAGGGCCCCGGCCTCTTTACAGCTATGTGTGTTGTGCTGGGCTTTCTCCCTGGTACAACTACCGTTACTTGGTTGCTACCCAACTTAATCTCGGCAGACCTGGGCCACCTTACCTGGCTGCTGGCCTCGCACACAGGTGCCCCATGCTCTGTACACAGCCACTCTACCTTTCCAGGTGTTCAGCCCCCAACCTTGGGGCTGCCTGAGCTCCCAGCAACCGGATCGCTTCTGTCTTCAAGTTGCAGCTGGTAAGCTGCTATTTCTTGCCACGGTTCCCTACTCCAGCACTACAGCCGTCTGGATCACCTTTAGTGTCAGGTCTCCAAATGAGCTAGGAGAAAAAAATCTCCCCCAGGAGATCTGTTAACACGCCCTCAGCCACCGAGCCTTCAGCAGGAAACACCTCTTATGGCTCAATAGGCCAGCTGTCTTGCACAACCTGCAGAGAGCTGATTCCAGGACAAAGGACAACAGAGGTGCTGTGCCTGCCGGCACCCCTGTACCCAACACCACCCTGTCTATCACCTAGCCCTAGTCCCATTACTCAGAGACCCAAACTTTGTACCTCCCAGGTAATATCCCCCTCTCTTACCTAAACTACCCCACAAAATATACCCTCGCCCCTTGCTCAGGGCCCAAGTCCCAGAAGGTTGTTTAGACTCTGCCTGTCTCTGGGGTCTCCACTGTGCCTAGGTTTACTCTAACAGAAACATCCTAAACATCCGGCATCTGCAGTTTGGCCTCAGGACCAAAGTCAAGGTAATCTCCTACTGTGGTTCAGGTCCTATTTTTGCTCTGCTCAGATGTCCCAAGGGGCCACACATCCTAGCTTCCACCCAGCACCCCTCTGGCCTGCCTCCTACTCTTCCAGCTCTCTGTGGGCTCTGGCTGCCCATTCTCCTGCCTCAGGCCCTTTGCACCTGCCCTGCCCTCCACCTGACCTCCTGGGCCACTCCATGAAACAGTGACTCTCCATCCTCTCCTCCCTCTGTTCTCGTCAGTTCTGAAACACACACAAGTGATTACACTGACCTTGCTAACTGTATGTCTTTTTTTTTTTTTTTTTTTTTGTCTTTTTGAGACAGGGTCTCACTATGCAGTTGAGGCTGGCCTTGAGCTCACTTTTGTAGCCCAGGCTGGTCTCGAACTCGCACCAATCCTCCTGCCTCAGCCTCCCGAGTGCTGGGATTACAGGCGTGAGCCACCACGCCCGGCTGTATGTCTTTAGAAAAGAAAGGAAAACAAGGGAGGAGGTGCAAGGAGCTCACAGCTGTCCTACCCTCTGCTCTCTCTCTAGGCTCTGGCACTGAAAAGACTCTCTCCAGATATTTGCTGGAGGAATAAACAATGATTGGATCCCATCTGCAGCATCACGGCCAGCCAGATAGCTAAGCGGACTAAAGCTCCTGCTTAGGCAGAGTGTAGTGGCCAGGGTTCAATCCTAGGCATGCCGTGCCAGCCCCATGGGGCAGCATGCTGAGATGGCAACTGAGACTGGGCATGGTGGCTGGTGCTTGTAATAGCACTTGAAGAATTGAATACAAGGGGATCACGAGAGTCCTGTGTAGAAATGACAGCACAAGGGTACAGGAAGTGAACTGAAATACTACAGTCCCGAGTGGAGTAGCAGCTGCTTACAACTTAATACAACTTAATAACAAGAGCTATTTATAGACGGTTTCACCAGGCACCCGGTTCGAGGCTGAGAGTTTGATACACAACACCGTTTACTTCTTGCCACAACTCTGTAAGGCGGGTACTAAACAACCCTACATTCAGCTCGAGTACAGAGGAAATAAAGTCGCAGAGGGGTAAAATTACTGCTAAGGGCCAGGCAGCTCCAAGGGGACAGAGTTAGACCACTGGCAGTCTGGCTCCACAGCAAACCAACATTTGTGAAGTGGTGGCGATGTCTCCCCATGGTGACACTGAAAACACTATCTTACACACCATTCTGCTTCTCAAGGCAGGAGCTATGGTGACCTGGGCCCACAGAGACCCCTTCCGTTACCTGCCCCAGCCAACTCACAGCAGCTCTGCTCCAGGGTGTCAAGACACCCCCAAAACACAAATGGCTACTAAGTGGCCCCAGCCTCCGTCTACTTCGCCAGAGTCTCACACCCCTCCTTCTGATTTTACAAAGACTGCCCTTGGAAGCCCGAGTTGATTCCCATAAACCCGGAAGGCCCTGGGAAGTTTCTAGAGAACTGGTTCAACTCTTCGCTCAGCAGCCTGACGGCCTCAGATAAGTTATTGGACGGCCCTATACCTCCACTCCAGAGTGGGAAAAACCAGTGGATCAGCAGTGCCCGGGGGATAATCCTCATAAGACCCTTAGCGCAATGCTTGGCAGACAGGAAGTACTCAAGAAATGTTAGCTTCCGGCACCGAACTCTAGCATTGAGAACAAAGGCTCCTTGCCAGCATCTTGGAGCAACCAGAAAACCACACGTGCATCTCATGACAGCAAAAATGGTCTATGCCAGCTCACCTGGACCTTTGCACCACACCAACAGAATGGCAAAAGAGAACCAATGTTGACATGATGGAAATGTCCCAACCTCGGGTTTTAGTAAGTGTTGGGCATCTGGTCAGGCAAATAACAAGTACAAAGGGTAAACCTTCTAACTTGGGCCCTAGGTCTTACAAGGAATTGCTCTGGGCCTCTTTCTCCAGCTGGGAAATGGAGACGACCTATCATTTCAAGGTCTTACCAGAGCCAACCAGAGCTACGTGTACCCAAAAATGTTTTGGCGGGACATGGTGCTGAGAGATCTCCAAAGGCCGTGTCGCTAAGCCCCAACTCCGGACAGCAAAAAGCTACACAGCACACCTGCTCTCTAGCAGGTTAGGGTGTGGCGCTTAGGGTCTAGCCACAGCCAGTGACATTTTGCCTTGTTCTGATTCCATAAATAGATGGAGGAGCGGCTAGGCCAGACGGTGAAGATAGCCTTCTGTTTCCTTTTGAAATGGCCCAAAACCGTCCAGATAGTAACTTAGCTCCAATCTAGATAAAAACAAATTTCGTTATGTTGACTGAGGGTAGGTTTTGGCTGAGCAGCCTTATATTTCAAATAAATCCCTACAGCAGGAGCTGTCTGAACACTGAGCTCTGCTGTAGCTGAGAGCAGCCCTTATAACTGGTATTCCCCAAATTTATCACCAGACGAGAACCTCTTCAGCTCAGAATTCCACCAGCCACCCAGACTCCTCCCTGCAGAATGTACGCTAGAGATTCAAAGGCTCCCACTCGACACTGCTGCCCTCTGCTACCTGCCTGAGCCACAGCCCGGGAGAAGTAGGGCAGAGATCTTGGCCTTCTGCTGTCTCCAGGATCCTATTTCTGGCCCAGAGAGAGGCTGACCTCCCGGAAGGCACTCCCCTGGATCTGTATATCGGAAATGCTGTTTGCAACCGCGGGCCAAAGCCAAAGCTCAGCAGAGCCCACAGGGGAAGTACAGAGCTCCATCTTTGGACGTCACTGTAGGACGCCTAGCAAAGGCGTGTGTGAGGACCTCGGGTGACCCCGGAAGGGTCTCGGCCGACCACCCAGGAGCCCCCACAGCCGGGCTTCCCGGTTGGCGACCCTGTATGCTGTGCTAGGAGGCCGGGCGCGGGCGTGGGTAGAGTGTGGGGGCGCGTCCGAGCGAACAAGCGATCGATCGGGGATGCAGCTTACTTCATCCGCGGGGGCCCGCGCTGCCTCTTCTTCGGGGTGCGCGCGTCCGCGTCCGGCCCGCGTCGGGGCCCTGCCTGCCCGGCTCAGGGCCCCCGGGCGCGCGCCGTGGCCCGCGGCTAAGGACGCGCGCGCAGTGGCCGCCAGCTGGGGCCGCGCAGGGGCGGAGTCGCTGGCGCCACACCACGCCCATATGGTGATGTCACCGGGAGGCGGGGCTCACTTGCGGCTCTTGGGCGCTCTCTGCTGCTCCCGCCTTTGGGTGCTCCTTTTTTCGAGGTGCTGTTGGGGAAACAGCATGCGCTCCCAAGGGACACCGCGGGCCAGGGCTGTGTCGCGGAGGAGCCTGGTGTTGGGGTATTATTCAAAAGCAGGCGCCCCACCAGAGAGCCTCGTTCCCACCTTGGATAGTCCTTGCAGGGGGGGACTGTCCTATCTCTGTACAGTGGTCTTAACGGGACCGCTTCCCCTAGAGGTGTCTCAGATAATAAGGCTGAAGGAACAGAGACTTCTATTTGTGTGTCTTTAACGAAGATGTCCCCTGTAATGAACCTTCTGGGAGGCTGAGGCTGGAGGACTGCCAGTTCAGGCCCAGGCTGAGCCAGATCTTGTTTCAAAAAAAGAAATTAAGGGGTGTTGCCTCAGTGTCAGCTCTGGATTCAATCCCAATGTAGGGGCGTGGTTCTCTGGGTGGTGACAGGTGCATGTAAGTAGAGTAACAAGTCACCTGCCCCTTCCAGCACCTGGCACATGGTAATTCCTGTCCTTTCCATTATGGTGCCATAGGAGTAGGTGACCCTCACCCACCCTGTCCTGGCTAGCCCCATGCCCACTTTTGTTCTGGTCCTACAGCTGTGTGTTCCCACATAACCCCTCTTCCTTGGGTAGCCCCTTGTTCAGCAGAGCCCAAGTGGCCTGAGATAATTAAGGCAAGACCTCTGCTGCCCTGGCCAGCCAGACTTCTTTTTTTTTTTTTTTTTTTTTGTCTTTTTGAGACAGGGTCTCGCCATGCAGTTGAGGCTGGCCTTGAGCTCACTTTTGTAACCCAGGCTGGTCTCGAACTCGCACCGATCCTCCTGCCTCAGCCGCCCGAGTGCTGGGATTACAGGCGTGCGCCACCACGCCCGGCTCAGCCAGACTTCTTGGACACAGGTACCCAGACCCATGTCCACCCCAGGATGGAGACTGCATGGCCGCCTCTGCCCAAGACCCCTGGACCACTCAGGGATAGTGAAAATGAGCCTCCGTTCTGTGTTATGGGGTGGCTTCCTTTAAGCTTTGCACAGCAGGAAACAGCAGAAGGAACTTGGCGGTGCCTGGAGGGAACAGGCAGCGCACTGGGCAAGATTGCCACACAGGATATGGAACAGGGCGTTCTGGGCAGGCCAGGGAGCTGAGTGCCTTTCCCAAGCCCTAAGCCCTCTGGAGGTGGGGGGGGGGGTGTCTCAGCCCCAGGAAAGATTTAGACCACACTGAGCGCTGTCGGAGTGGCCATGCAGAATAAGGTACCACAGCCAGAAGGGGACAGGTGGGCCCTGGGCAGTCAGGTGCCGTCAGCCCTCGGAGCTCTTCCCATATCCTCGGACCCTATGAAACGAGACTTCAAGAACCAGGCCCAGAAAAGCTGTGGGTGGGGTGCACAGGTCCCCCGAGCCTGAGAGGCACAGAGGGGCACATCCCAGATCTCTGTGCAGCCACGACAGACGACCTCCTGTGACCTTCGAGGTATTTTTAACAATAACTCCAGAACACCTCAGTTGTAAGCAGCACAGCATCAAAATGCCCTGGTACCTACCTCACTCCCTCACTTGGCATCGTTGGGGTGGGGGCCAAGGGCAGCAGGAGCACAGCGTCACCCTGTCCAGCCACTGCTGCCTCCTGACACGCGTGTGCCCTCTGCCTCTTCCTCATCTGTCTTTGTTTCAGCGTCGTCCGCGCCTGTGCTGGGCGGCTTGGCGCTTTGCTTTTGTCTTAGTTACTTTTACTCGTTGCTGGGACAAATACCCAACACGCAAAATGAAGGAAGGAAAGGCTTATTTAGCTCACAGTTACTGGAGGTTTCAGTCCATGCTCGGCTGGATCCAAGGCAGAGGCACATGGCAGAGAGCAGTAGTTCATGGTGGAGGAACAGCAACAATGGCGACAGAGGCAACAGAACCACCAAGGGAGCAGAGAGCAACAGCGCGAGTCTGTCTCTCTGTCTCTCTTTATATTACATCAGGCTCTCTGCCTCAGCCTGTCTGCCTCAGGCCACATCTGTGATTCCCAGCAATACTCAGACCCATAATCTCATCAATACTAAAACACATAATCCCAGTGACTCATGAATCAAGTCCCAAACTCTAGAAGTCCCCGCCCCATGCATGATTGCATGAGGCTTTTGGGGGGACAAGTAGACATAAACCATAACAGCTTTCTTCCCGCCATGAGACACCTAGGTCTGGCTGAACCCTATCCATCTAGGCTCAAAACCATGACCTCCCCAAACCTCGTCCGGGAATCTGAGGCAGGAGGATGCTCAGGTTGAGCCCAGCCTGGGCAACTTAGCAAGTGATGGAGACCCTGTCTCAAAATTTTACAAAGAGAAAGAATGGCTGATGATGTAGCTCAGTGTGAAGGCCCCGGATTCAATCCCTAGTACTAGAAAAATGAATAACAAAGCCCAGTACCATGCTTCCACCTACCTGAATCTTTTCTTATTTCTGTGTGAACTGCAGCTCCACTACACTCCGGGGCACGAAGGACCAAAGGTGTCCAAAATTCAATGAATGAAGCTGAACACGATTGATGTCCCAGGAAGAAGGGGGCCCTGTGACTAACTGTGTGTGTTTTGTCTCCCCTGGGGCTCTGCGTATGAAGCTGATTATTTGGGGATTTTCTTCTTGGTCCTTCATCTTGGGGGAGGCAGAACTTGGCAAGCTCCACAGCCCTGGAACGCAAAACACAGAGCCAGGAATGACTCACTGATCTCCGTGAGTTTGAAATAAACCCAGGGGCAGCTCCTATTTCCGGGCGCAGCTCCCGCATGGTCTCCGCTTGCCTCCTCAGAGTCCCAGGATGGGAACAGGTGTCCCCAGGCTCCAGACATCTCGGGGCGCTTTCTTGGTGTTTAAAGATGGCTTGCGCGAAGCGATGGATTAGGTTTCCACGGAGCTATAACTCTTGGGACTGAAGTTCTCCACGGAGACCTCGCTTGCATTCAGGGGTCTCCGGGTTGTTCAGATTTTGCTGATTAGAGCTTTGAGACTTTGCGGAGAGGGGAAATGACCTGGAAGCTGAGGTGACATTGGACTCTGTCTTCAGTCCTTTTTGATAACCACATGGTCAGCCTCTGTGTCAGGCCTGAAATGTTTTATTTTATTTTATGTTGGTTTGATTTGGTTTGGGGAGTGTCCTGGGGATTTATACTGAGCTATAGGCCTGGCCCTTTGTAATTTTTTTGTTTGTTTGTTTTCAGTTTTTTTTTTTTTAATTTAAATTTTTTTTTCTTGTTTCAGAACTTTTGTTTGTTTATTTATTTATTTATTTTTCTGGCCGGCTCAGCCTGCCCTGAGGGCAGGGCTGGTGCAGCGTGTGGTGCGGGGGATGGAACCGTGGTCCCTGCAGCCGCCTAAGCTTTCCTAAACAGGCGCTTTAGACCACTGAGCCATCCTGCCGGGCCCATTTTCAGTTTTTATTTCTTTTTATTTTATGTCATTAATTCCTTTTTTCCTTGTTAATTTATTTTTTATTACTTTAATAAGAAATAATATTAAAACAGTTTCAAAACATGTTAGTAATTTTTGAGGCGAGGCCTTGCCAAGTTCCCCAGGCGGGGCTTGAACTGTCCGTCCTGCCACTGCCTCCCAGAGCCCTGGAATATCAGGTGTGCTCTAGCACACCTGGCACACACTCTGGGGTCCTATCCTGTCCCCCCCTCTTCGATGCCCCACCTACTTGCTCAAGGGAAGATAAAAACTTATGTAACCACCTTCACGGGAGCGATAGCTTCCTGAGTCTCTTAGTTTGGGCTCAGAATAGACTATTTTATCTCAGCATTTAAAAAAAAAAAATTCAGTGCAGTTTACTAAACAACAAAGATTTATTATCTCATGTCGTAAAGGTCAGATGTCTAACTTGGGTCTCCCGGGGCTGAAGAAGGGGTTGGGACTGGGTCCTGTGTGAGGACTTCTTTCTCCCTCCTCCCTTCCCTCCCTCCAGTCCTCCCTTTTGTCCTTCCTTCCTCCCTCCTCTCTTTGTGGTTGTCTTCCTCCCCTACGCCTTTTTTCCTAGGGATTAAGTCCAGCCCCTTCCCACTGAGCCACATCCCCAGAGCTTTTTAACTTACATAGGCCCACTGAGTCACCCAGGCTGGGCTTGAATTTGGAGTCCTCCTGCCTCAGCCTCCAAGAATACTTCAACCACCAGCAGAGGCTACAATGCCCAAGTTCATTGCTTGCTTGTGTCTGGGTCTCAACCATATTGCTCAAGGCAGGACTGAGAATCTTGAGGTTTTAGGGTAGAAAGCCCTATGCCCTTGGGTGTTCCGTGGCTGTGGTCCCTTCCCTAGCCTCCTGGCCATGGCCGAAGGCTGGGTGCTCCGGTGTTGCACTTCACGCAGGGACAGCTCTCTGACTCAATAGAGCAGGCACTGGACCTTTAGTGGCTCTCACCAATTAGATTGGCATAGGTGTGGTAGTACGCACCTCTAACCCCAGCATTCAGGAGGCTGAGTCAGGAAGGCTATTGTGAGTTCAAAACCAGCCTGGACTACAAGTGAGCTCATAGCCAGCCTGAACTACATTGACAGACCCTGGCTCACAAAGACAGAAAGAAAGAAAGAAAGAAAGAAGCGGGGCGTGGTAGCACACACCTGTAATCCCAGCACTTGGAAGGCTGAGGCAGGAGGATCAGTGCAAGTTCGAGACCAGCCTGGGCTACAAAAGTGAGCACAAAGCCAGCCTGAATTGCATAGTGAGACCCTGTCTCAAAAAGACAGAAAAAAAAAAAAAAAAGAACAAGAAGAAGAAAAGAAAAGAAATCACATAGCGTGTGGTCTCTCTCATGTCTGGGTATACAACGTAGGTGCGGCATGTGTGTCTTTGTATGTTGGTGGTACTGGCACTCCCATCTTTGCACAGCTAGCTAATGTCTGATGGCACGAATGCGCTGTGTTCTGTGGATCTCCTTATCCATGGTGGGCCTTTAGGTTGGTTCTACTTTTTGACTATTAGGAATAGCATGTCATGGGCCCGGCAGGATGGCTCAGTGGTCTAAAGCACCTGCTTGGGAAAGCTTGGGCGGCTGGCTGCAGGGACTGCAGTTCGATCCCCGGCACCACATGCTGAGCCAGCCCTGCCCTCGGGGCAGGCTGAGCCAGCCATAAAAACAAACAAACAAACAAAAGTTCTGAAACAACAACAACAAAAATAAATAAAATTTTAAAATTCTTTTAAAAAAAGAAAAGGAATAGCGTGTCATGAGTGCGCACAGGACCATTATTGTGTGCGTGCGTGTTTTCATTTTTCTTGGGTATACATACTCAGGAGAGCCTGGGCGATAGCTTGGCATAATCATCTAAGCGCCTGCCTGGTCCGCATTTCCCGGAAGGACAGGTGTGCTGAGCCTCTTTCCACATGCGCATTCCACATGCATTGTGTCTTTTTTTTAAAGAATTTTTTATTTTATTTTCATCTTTTTTCTTGTTTCAGAACTTTCGTTTGTTTGTTTATTTATTTTTATGGCCGGCTCAGCCTGCTCTGAGGGCGGGGCTGGCGCAGCATGTGGTGCTGGGGATTGAACCTCGGTCCATGCAGCTGCCTAAGCTTTCCTAAGCAGGCACTTTAGACCACTGAGCCATCCTACCTGGCCCTGGCCTCTCTGTTCTTGCTGCTATGCTCAGCTTCGTAACGAAGGAGGCCTTGCCTGACCAATGCCATGATTTATGCTCACCTTTTCTTCAAAGCCTTCCATAGCCAGGCTTTTACATTTCTGTTCATGTCGCTTGTTTGTTTTGGGGGTGCTGGCTATGAACCCAGGGCCTGCGCCTGTCAGGCCAGGATACATCTCCACCCCAGTTAGCAGCTTTTTGTTTATGCTGTGAGGGAGAGAGGCCAGGTTTTTCCTGTCACATGTGGACATCCATTGTCCCCATGCACTGCCGAGCTGTCATGTGATGCAGTGGGAGTGTGGTGTGACCCAAGCACCCACCCTACAGCAGCGTAGATGTGGGGGTACATTATAACAACTCTTAAGAAAGAGCTTTATGCTGAACAGAGCACAAGCCCAGGATCCAGAGTCGCCAGGTTCAGGGGCTGGGCAGCCAGGGATGACACCCATGTGACTCCATTGGAAAGGACTTGTGGCACCCTTGGGTGAAGGCAGGAGATGCCAGGGCTGCTGCCAAGAGTGGCCTCTCAGGTGGAAGAGCCCTAGCTTGCGTTTGGCTGCTTCCCAGGAAGGGGGTACAGGGGAAAGAAGAGGGGGCCGGGTGCACCCAGGACAGGGGGTCTTGAGCAATGCAGCGGGTGGCTCCTGCCCTCAAGGTCACCACTCCTGGCCTGAGGCTCCCCAAGGCACGCACAGGCTCAGGCTCCTGCTGGCGGAGGACACGACGCAAAGATAAAAGTGCTGGCAGCTGCCCCAGCTGACTCTGCAGTGAGTGCTCTGTCGGATCCTAGAGCTGAGAGGAGGCTCGGGCTGGACACCGCCACATGGCGGATGCGCCTGGGGTCCAGAAGGATGGGGTGTCCATGGGGCAGCTGTGCCCATGGCCGGCAGGACCTCATGAGACACGGCGTTCTCCTGTGGCCATCTGACACTGCAGTGGCCTGGACCACAGCCAGGGCTCCTGGAGTCTCTGCTGAGCTGGCTGCTCCTGAGTGGCTGCAGGGTCACAGCAGGGGACAGCCCCACACGCATTGGGTCCTTGGGCTACTCCGGTCCTGGACATGGAGGTAAGGCACCCCGTGCATCTGCCCAACAGCAAAGCTGTGCTAGGGTCAGGGATCAAGAGTCAGGGGGTCAGGGCCCAAGTCCCTCTACAACAGAGCATCTGCAGTGGGGAGGTCGGCTAGAAACAGCCAGTGAGTGATTACACAGTGCGTCCCAAGGAAGAAACCATGGGGTGTGGAAGAACATCTGGCAGGGCCTCTCTGGATGGTGACACCTGATGACATTAGAGACAGGGAGGCTGGTTATGCAAAAGCCACCACCAGAAGAGCTCTGTGGAAAGGGGCGGCAAGTGCAAAGGCCCTGAGGCAGGAGGAGCTGACAGGCAGCTAGAGTAGTCAGTGGAACCAAGCTTGGGGGCTGGGCAGACTTGGTGCAGAGTAGCCATAGAGTTGCTGCCAGAGGAGTTGACAAAGTCCTGGAGATGGACATCAGTGACAGTCACCCAGCAGTGCAACTCCATAGTGCTACTTCATTGGATGCTTATAAGTCATGCAATTGAGGGGCCAGGGAGATAGCTCTGCGGCACAAGTGCCTGCCTGGCAAGTGCATGGTCGTGAGTTCAAACCCAGGTTCCGCAAAAAAAAAAAAAAAAAAAGTCATGTAATTGAATTGCTGGGGAGATAGCTCAGTGGAATAAGCGCTTGCCTGGTAAGCACAGGGTGCTGAGTTCAATCCCCAGTACCGCAATCAATCAATCAATCAATCAATTGGGCCAGTATGACAGTTTACCAGTCTAAAGCACCTGCTTAGGCAAGCTTAGGCAACCGCAGGGACTACAGTTCCACAGTTTGATCCCTGGTACCACATGCTGTGACAGCCCCACCCTCAGGGCAGGCTGAGCCAGCCATAAAAAAAAAAAAAAAAAAAAAAAAAAAAAGTCATGCAACTGATAAATGGCATTGGGGCTACAAAAGTGAGCAAAAAGCCAGCCTGAGCTGCATGGTGAAACCTTGTCCCGAAAAAAGATAAATGGTGTTGGTACATTGTAACAGTATTCTTTTTTTTTTTTTTTAGCAGAAGTTTATCTTTTTATTTTTTATTATTTATTTATTTATTTATTTATTTTTATTATTATTATTATTTTTTTTTTTTGGTCTTTTTGAGACAGGGTCTCGCTATGCAGTTGAGGCTGGCCTTGAGCTCACTTTTGTAGCCCAGGCTTATCTCGAACTCACACCAATCCTCCCGCCTCAGCCTCCCGAGTGCTGGGATTACAGGCATGAGCCACCACTCCTGGCTGTAACAGTATTCTTAAACATTGCTTTTTAAAAATATACACCGAGGGGCTGGGGAGATAGCTCCATGGCACAAGTGCCTAACTAGCAAATGCAAGGTCATGAGTTTGAACCCCAGTCTCCCTCCCTCCCCCAAATGTGTGTGTGTGTGTGTGTGTGTGTGTACTGGCCATAGCATTTGGGGAGGGAAAAGCTGAGAGACACTGGGTTTATTTTCATGTAGGGGAACCCCAGCTGTCTTACACCCCAGGGTTGGGTACCTAACCACTGCTAGATCCTCCAGCATTAGTCTTGCTGTCTTTCTTTCCTCTCCTTGGTTTGTTTTTTGTTTGGTTGGTTGGTTGGTTTTTTTGTTTTTTTTTTTTGTTTTTTTTTTTTT
>PVJA010045963.1:0-15350 GCA_004027025.1 Myocastor coypus | reverse complement strand
GTCAAATATTGCATGGTTTCCCTTATATGAGAAACAGCAGTACAAGTAATTTAAAGAGCAAAGTAAAAGATGATAGACAATAGGGAGATAGACCATGTGCCAAGGGGCAGGGGAGCTAGGAATGGGAGGAGAACGAGAGGAGTGGAGGAAGTGGAAAGGACTTTCAGACGTACCAATTTCTCAAGATGAATGCATTCATGGTGTACCACATATACTGATTTACTTACTTTTTTCTTCTCTTAGATTTTATGTATTTGGTACAGGGTCCCAATATGCAGCTCAGACTCATAGTGATCCTCCTGTTTTCAGGCTCCCCAGAACTGGGATTACAGGTGTGTACCACCATGTCCAGTCTTGGTGGCTGCTCAGTGTGCCCATGGGCAGGGCCAGCATGGCATGTGGAGTTGGAAATTGAAACCTCATCCCTGTGCTTGCCTGAGCAGGCACTTAGTCTGGTGGACTATCTTGCCACCCTGCCAAGTGCTCTTTTCTTGAAAGACAAAAAAATATGTATGCCTGGGAATTCATTTGGATACTGGGAATTACTACTTTCATACCATTAATTGTCTCTATTGCAGATGAACAAAATGCTTCTGTCTTTCTAGGAAGAAATATAGTCTTAAAGTTTTATTTAAAAGTTCCTCTCGTTTAAGAAGTAGACACAAGCCAGGAATAGGGCAGCACACCTATAATCCTAGCACTCTGGTTGGATGAGGCAGGAGAACTGCCAGTCAGAGTGCAGCCCATCCAGGGGACTTAGAAAGACCCAGTCTTAAACAAAACAAAACAAAAAAACAAAGAAAAAAAAAAAGTAAACTAAAGCAATCTCTTGCTGAGGTCAGGGAACATCCATCCTTTCTTCAGACTCAACATCTTCAGCTCCACTTGCCCTCACCCTCTTGTCTGTCGGCTACACACCCACGGTGCACACATTCAACTACATCTGCACGTGTGCGCACACGCCTATGAACGTATGTATACACTGTGCTTCGATCCTTCACGGACTCCCAGAGTTTGGTGTTTGTGAGGGAAGTGTAGACCGTGTGGCCCTCTCTCCAGTAGTGTGCTAACCCCCTGCCACCTGCAAGCCATCTCCCATCCTAGTGGCTTCTCTGAGTGCAAATGAGAAGCACATCCTCAGCGTGCCCGCTGTTTGTGACCCACAGGGCTCTCCAGATCTCGGGGTACACGCCCGGCCTGCAGCGGGGCCAAGGGAAGACACGCTAGACCCTGGAGGAGAGGGCAGCCAGCACGTTTATTCAGATAGAGGGGTATCCCCGAGTATGTGGAGGTGATGTTGCCCTATGGTTTGTACTCGGCCAGGGGACGAAGAGCATCTGCCCTCCCATATGGCGTCTCGCATCTCTTCTGCACTCTTTCCTCCCTTTCCCTTTGCCGTCTTGTCTCATCCTCCTTCAGTCTCTCCCCTCCTTTCTTGGTCTCTTTCCCTCCCTGGCTTTCACACGCCTGGGCTCCCTTCCTGGGCGGGTGTGCACACCACGCCTAGGCTACAGCCGCCCGTCCCAGTGCAGCGCCCCCATGTGCCCTGGCTTGTGGTGGTGCCCGGGGCCCCCAGCGCGCCTGCGCTCTCCTGGGTGGGCGCCCTGCGCTCTGGGAAGCAGAAGCTGCACGTCTCCACCGGTTCCAGCGACGCAGGGCCACCAGCTTCCGTTGTAGGGTCTGTGGGGACAGGGAAGACGTCAGCTGCAACCTCCCTCAGGCCCCCCAGCCTGGGCCCCAGTGGTCTCTCCCATCTAGGAACTAAGGGCTACCCAGGGTCACCCCGGGTCACCGCGGGCACTCAGGCTCGTCAAATGCGTGCTCTGACCAGGGCAGATCAAGTTTTCAGACCTGGGTTCTCTCCTCTGCTAACCCCCCCCCCCCCCCGCAACTGCCATCTGCTCCTGCCTGCACCCCACACCCACTCCTCAGCCCCTGCAGGGCGCCTTCTTGCCCTCCTGGAGTTGGCCTCCTGGGGCTGGCCACCTACACCAACCAGACCCTCTCCTATGTGTTTTAAGGATTTAACCATTGGGTAAAATGTGCCCAGCACCTGTCCCACAAGCATTTGGCAAAATGCTGCCCCTATAGAAGCAAGAGTAGTGACAGACTGCAGAAATGATCCAGAGTTTGTTACAAGCGGTGCAAAGAATAGCAGCCTAGGGGCCCGGCAGGATGGCTCAGTGGTCTAAAGCGCCTGCTTGGGGAAGCTTGGGCGGCTTCAGGGACCGCGGTTCGATCCCTGGCACCACGTTCTGTGCCAGCCCTGCCCTCGGGGCAGGCTGAGCCAGCCATAAAAATGAGTGAATAAACAAACAGGTTCTGAAACAAGAATAAAAATAATAAATTAAAAAAAAAAAAAAGAATAGTAGACTAGTTTTAAAGGCTCACCATGGGAGGACTTGTCCCGGCCTCTGCACAGTCCTGTGGGGGGCTGGCTGGACAGTGCATCACCCCTTCTCTTGAGGAAACAGGCCACTGCCACGAGGAAGCAGCAGATGATGGCACAGAGGCAGAGCCCCAGCGTGCAGTAGATCAGGGCCGGCTGTTCATTGCTCAGCTTTGGTCCTAGGGAGGCTGAAAGACAGCAGCAGATGCTGGTTTCAGGAGAAATCTCTCCAGGGTCTCCCCTGAAGGGCCTCCTGCCTCAGCCAAAGCCACAACCACCATCTATAGCCCATACCCATAGGCCATGCCATAGTCCTTTTCTCTCCATGAGGCCCGAGCAATCCACACGGCCAGCGCTACCCCTGGCCTGTTTTGGCTGATGGAGAGGCAGATTCCTTTCCTAAGGAGAGGCCTGGCTGACAGGTTTTCTGGATCCTTGAGGATTTGATTCCTTCACCATACTGATAGCACCTTTTCCCATGACCCCAAAGCTGGACTCATCTGGAGCTGGCCCTTCCTGTTGTCTCCACTTGCAGGGAACATGTCTTGTGTATATAATGAGAAAGCTTCCTGGGTAAGTTTACACCCTTCTTCTCTCACCCCTGGCAACACTCCTCTGCTCTCTGTCCACGTGGGTATGTGTTTTCGGGATCCTTCATATAAATGGAACCACACATGATGTAGCCTTCTGGGTCTGGTTTCTGTCACTCAGCATCATGTTTCCAAGGCACACCTTGTAGGGTCATGCATTCATTTCTGTGCGTGTCTGAGTAATATTCTGTTGTGTAGACAGTATCACATTTTGCTCATCCATTTGCTAGTTGTGGGCTTTTGGGTTGTTGCCCCCTTTTGGTAACTGTAACAATGCTATGAACGTATGTGTCTTGAGTCTTGGTGTAGATGTTTTGTGTGTCCAGGAGGAGTGTTGCTGGATAACAGGATGCGTCATGTAACTTGTTAAGGAATTCCCAGACCATGGTGGACAGCACCCCGCCCTTTCACACTCCATTTTGCTGATGACTCGTTGCTCATGTTCCTAGCTTTAGACCTGCAACTGGAGGCAGGTCTGATGCCCCCCACCCCCAGTGCTCCAGGCTAACATGTCAGGTGAGGCCAACCAGCCAGTGCTGCCTCTCACTGGTGCACACGGTCTGTGCTACAGGCATTCATAAAGGCAGGGGGCTGGCAGGATTCCTACTGCTTATCTGACAGAGGTAGATGGGAGTTGGAATAAATGGGCAGCCCTGTGATGCTGTCCTTCATGTCCTGAGCCCATGGGAGAGGGGAAGAGAGGGGACTCAGCCGCCACCCCAGGGGGCCTGGCCCAAATGCTGCGGCACAGAACATGGTACTGCACATTCAGAACCTGGGGCTCTGCTTCCTCTGGCCTCTGGCATAAGATGAAAATGTCGTGCTGGCTGATTAATGCGGGAAAGCTGGCAGAAGTCACAGCAGAGACAGAATAGACTGCTCCTGAGAGGAAATGGGCTGCTGTGCTGATCCAAGGAGGAGACTTACACATGCACATGTTTCAGATGTTTTCAGCATGAGGTTTAAACATGTAGACCACACTCGGAAACTGTAGCAGTGACTATTCAAAACGGAGCCTCCAGGGACTCTGCCCTCCCTAGCACTCTCCTAGCCCCAAGAAAGATCCGATGGGAGGTCAGCAAACCCACCCCCACCCCCCAACCCCATCCCTGCAGAACAATGAGAGATAGTAAAGTACTGTGAATTTTAGGACACTAAGTTTCATGTGGCTTTACATGCCACAACTTTGCCCCTGAGGGAATCAGGGCCTGTCCCTGCCTTTCTTTGCTCTTCCTGCACAGATCAATGATTTGAGTTTTCCTGTTAGGAAGGAAAATAGTTCCTGCTTGGAGACCTAGCCATAAGATATTATTTCCAAAATTTCTGAGTTACTCGGGAGGCTGAGGCAGGAGGATCAGTGCGAGTTCAAGACCAGCCTGGGCTACAAAAGTGAGCTCAAGGCCAGCCTGAACTGTATAGTGAGACCCTGTCTCAAAAAGACCAAAAAAACAAAACAAAACAAAACAAAACAAAACTTCTGAGTTAACAGGAAAAATATACATTAAAACTATAAAAAAAAAAAAAGTTTTTTTTCCTTCCACACAAGGGTATCAGCAAATGGGCTTTCTGCACTTCCGAGGGCCATTTGGGACCACCTGTCACCATTTCAGATGTATTTCCTGACTCTACCTGACTATAGGGCAGTGTCCTCCCAAGAGCACACAGGTCTTCTCCGTAGCACTGCTCACAGCAGAAGAGTCAACACAGCCTGTGAACACGCACGGTCACATAAATGTATTCCATGTGAGATTATGTTGGCAGACCAGGCAAGAAACTGCTAACTGGCATTGCTTCTTGGGAAGGCTGAGAGCATGGGAACTGAATGGAGAATCTACTGGAAACAGCTGCTCTTCAGTGTTTGTTTGATTTTGATCATGGGCAGGAGGCCAGGCCCTTACACACGCTAGGCCCTGGAGCTATAGCCTCAGCTCACATTTCTAAAGGCTATGTTAAGGCCAACCAGGAAAGATGGGAGGCCACAGGGCAAGGTTTAGCTACTCTCAGGCTGTGGTGTCTGGCTGGGCTGGCCAATGAGTTTCATGAGAGTAAACACCAGGACTCTCTTGGAGACAGGGGATCCTCTTCTCACTTTTGTTGACCTCAGAGCTGCCTTCTGCTGGCCTTTTGTGGTCTGCCTGAGCTTGACTCTAACTAAATAATTTAGATACAACAGCCTCCTGATTTAAGTCCTGAGGAAAGAAGGGGAAAGGAAACAAGGACTTGAAGAGAGGGGCTGAGGGAGTGAGATCTACACAAGGAAGAAGTCCTCACTCGGTAGATCACTCACTGCTGACTCTCTAGAGCAAAGGGCCTCAGCCTGGCAAGTTGTGAGAAACGGGGATGTCCCTTCTCTGTCTTCAAGGCCGACAGCTCTTGGAGGTGTATTCCCCAGATAGGACCACTCAGGGGCGCCATGCACAGCTTCTGACTGCTTGCGAGCCAGGAGGGCTCCAGGACATACCTGCTATTTTTGAGCAAAATTGTATTTGTTTTGTTTTTCTCTTTTTCGTTTTGTTTCTAAGAACTGTTTCCAAAGCCACCTCTTACCTAGGATTTCCTCAGCTAGCTCCTTCACGCAGCTCAGGCTCAGGCTGTCCAGCTCAGCTGTAATATTATCTGTCCTACAGCAGCCGTGCACAGGAAACCTAATATTCACCTTCCTCCACATTATTTTGCCTCAGCAAAACAATACAGGTAAATCCACAGGAGGCTATAATGTCTTGGTGGGAAGCTCCAGCAAGCCTCCGAGTGCCTCATGCCTCTACTCTCAGCTAGCTACAGCAAGGGAGCCTGGGAAAGGTGGATGGAGGTGCTAGGCTGAGCCTTGGAAACTCTAGCACCCTGCCTGGCTTGGGACTCCACTCACTCCCAGGAGACTCCAGGAGCCTCATGTCCACCTCAGTTTCTTTCAACCCTCTGCTCTTCTCTGCTTTCCCCCTACATTGTCTCTTTTGCCTCTGAGCTCCATGCGTCATAGGTGATATTCGGTTGAATGTGTGATGCAGAAGGTTTCCTACTTGAGCCCATAGCCCTCACATTAGGTCTCAATGGATTTTCCCTGCAGAACGAGCCCTTCCCCTGCCATGTGTGTGTGTGTGTGTGTGTGTGTGTGTGTGTGTGTGTGTGTGTGTGTAGTCTTCACGTTTGGAGTGTGGACTTTCACCAAAAGCCCTGTTTTGTCACACCCTTCTGAGACTCATCCACCTCGGGGATCCCCAGTCTTTCTGGGCCTTTTCTCCTGGAGTGAGTCTCCCCTGCTGGAGGGAGGCAGTTGGCCTGGTGGTACCTGGGTGCCTGTTTCCAGCCTTCTGCCAGCCATAGGCTCACACCTGCTGGTCTTCTGTGGGCTGATTCTCTCCAGTGCCTCCCTGGAGCCTGGGTCCCACTTTGGCTGCTGCCTTTTCCTTGGCCCTAATCACCTCTTCCCTGTCTGTCACTCACCCATCCTAAGACTTTGGTTTCATCCCTGGAGAGGCAGGATGGGAGTGTTGTCCTGCTTCTACTGTGACATTCCAGGGACAGCCAGGACAAAAGAGAAAATTCTTTGGGCCCAGAGACAAACCAAAACCAAATAATAAAACCAACAAATCCAGCCTGTCTTGTTCTAGATTTAAAAATAAATGAAATCTTGACGAGTTTGTGGACAAAATGCCATGTGACTCGACCCTGGCAGAACTAAGCACTAAGGTTTAAGCTATGACTGGACTTAAAGCCCTGATTCTTGCATAGGGAATTGTTTGGTTTTCACTAAGAATAGGTGTTAAAGAAATAATAGGTGGATATCAACATGTTCTAAGCTCCTGTACTGGCTAAAACAACCAGGTTAAATATCAAAATAGAGAGGGCCTGTCAGATAGCTCAGCAGACTAAAGTGCCTGCTTAGGCAAAGCCCAGCAGCTCTGGTTCAATACCCAGCATGCCAGGGCATGCTGAGATGGTGATTAAGAATGAGTGTGATGTTGCATACCTATAACCCCAGCTACGAGTCCATTCTATGTAGTGAGACCCTGTACTAAATACATAAAATTAGCCCGGTGTGGTGGCTCACGCCTGTAATCCCAGCACTTGGGAGGCTGAGGCAGGAGGATTGGTGCGAGTTCGAGACCAGCCTGGGCTACAAAAGTGAGCTCAGGACCAGCCTCAACTGCATAGCGAGACCCTGTCTCAAAAAGACAAAAACAAAACAAAACAAAACAAAACAAAACATAAAATTAAAAATAATAGATAAATAAATAAATAAATATCAAAATGGAATCAATCCCTCGTGCTAAACTTCTACATCACCAAGCTAAAATTAAGCTGTTCTTTTGAGAAATCAGGATAACAGACCTATCAGCCAAACTGATAAGAAGTCCCCTGTGTCTTAACCATCCATGCAAAACTTACCTGAAATAACCTGATGTTAATCAACTGCCTCTTTTTTGAAGATTTATATATTTATTTGACACAGAGTCTCACTCTGCAGCTTGGGCTCGTACAAATCTTCCTGTCTCAGCCTCCCCAACATTAGGATTACAGATGTGCACCACCACACTTGGTTTCAGTGGCCGGCATGGACCAGAGCAAGCATGACATGTGCTATTGGGGATCAAACCCAGGTCCTTACACTTGCCAGGCAGGTGCTTAGACTGCCAAGCTATCTCTGTGGCCCACTCAATCCTCGTCTTATTGTTCTGCCTCCACCTCCCTACCTTAAAAGAAATGAAACTTTGAAAATACCAATCTTGGGCCAGGGAGATAGCTCAGTAGAATAAACACTTGCCTGGCAAGTGCAGGGTCCTAAGTTCAATCCCTGGTAGTGAGAAAAAAAAATCTACTTTTTATTTGTTTCTGATTTCTTCTTTCTGCTCAGCTCACTGGAATACTTATTCTATTTTATGGAATGAGGTGCTTTTAATTCTAAAACCAAAAGCAAATTCATTCAAGATTGTTAGTACTACAGGGCTGGTGAGATAGCTCAGTGGAATAAGTGCTTGTCTCTGAAGTGCAAGATCCTGAGTTCAATCCCTGGTACCAGAAAAAAAAAAAAAAAAAAAAAAAGATTGTTAACACTAACTGTTGTCATTTTATCCTTTGACAGGATCTGCCACAAACCTATTCCTCTCAGGTCATGATGTTTCCTTCACATTAGATGCTGACTGCACTTGCTTGGTGGCCTGGGAGCTCATACCCACCCAGTGTCTCAGTTGACCTCCCCTGAATTCAACACCGTGGCCCTCTGGCTCCTGCTCTGGCTCTCCTTCCTAGACCTGCACTCCACCACTTCTGGCTCGTCTACATTAGTGTCTGGTAGAGTCAGACTCATTTGAATTAGAGGGCTGAGGGCCCTGCAGATGACTGGGCTAGGCGGGAGGCCAGAGGAAAGGCTTAGGCTTGTTTGCCCCAGGGACAGTGAGAGGAGTTGGAGGCTGAGGGGGTGGGGGTAGGGTACCCACAGTCCTTCTCATCTACTGTCACAGCAGAAGAGGCCACCAGGACTGGAGGAGGTGGGAACCCAGCTGCAGTCTGGATGGCCAACGCCACTCACAAAATCACCTGTAGGCCTTAGCTGGGGCCCCCAGGGAAACCATGGATGGAATGGAATCTAGGGACTCTGTGACTGGGATACATAAGATTTATTTCTGAGAATGGCTAACCGAAAGTAAGCTGCACTTCTATTCATGCAGGAGGCCAAGCCCCTCGCACCACAAAAGTGACGTATTTCCAGACCCCAAGTGGTAGTTCCAGAAAGCCCGAAATTTTATCTGTGCTTATCATTACTTTGAACTCATTGTTGTCACTGGTCTCTACTTAGAGATGGTTCTCTTGAGGCATCAATACAAAAGCACCTGGGCTGACATATATATTTATTTAGTGATACTGGGGATTGAACCTAGGCTGCTACACCCCCAAGCATTTTTTTAAAATATTTAAACTTTTTTTTTTTTTTAATGGCCAGCTCAGCCCACCCTGGGGGTGGGGCTGACCCAGCATATGGTATGGGACTTGTTTGAGTGACACAGCATAGCAAATAATACAAGTTCCTAGCCTAGGTGGCAAGAGGGTATCTGTGTTTCTGTTCCTTATTTTGTTGCCATTGTCATGACAAGGACATGCTGTGGGAGAAGGATGGGGACACATGGAGCAGAGCCCCCATGAACCAAACTGCCACAGCCATCGCCAGAAACCTCCATTCATAAGGATTCCTAAGCTACTGACACGGGGACAATCTGCCATGTAGCATGACTTACTGACACAAAGCTGTCACAAGCCAGAGATGACAGGAAATATGTAGAACCCAAGCCTGGAAACTTCCATTTTCAGGTGCATCGGCCTCACCCTTTGGCCTGGTGGCACTGGGGCCTGGTGCTCTTGGTAATGATGTCACATTAGGAAATCACAGGAAAGGAAAAAACTAGTCAGCAGGACACTGCTCTTCATGTCCAACATGGCCATAAACTTGCTAATATTATATTTTCCTTCTGATGCTTAGGAAGATTTCATCTGCTCAGCTAGGGACAGCAGGGGAAGATACTTGAACAGGAAAAATACAGTAACTTCTGATGTTTTACTGAACCACAGGCTGACTTTAGGCTGGCTTTCTCTGTCTGTCTGTCTGTCTGTCTGTCTGTCTGTCTGTCTGTCTCTGCAGAACCAAGGATTGAACTCAGGCCTTTGCTCTTGCCAGGTGCTTATTCTACTGAGCTATCTCACCAGCCCCTGACTGTAGACTTTAGATAATGTGCTGTACATTTCAAAAAAGTTAGGAAAAAGGAACTTTGATTTCACCACAAAGAAACAATAAATATTTAAAAAGATAAACATTCCCTGATTTGACCATTACAAAACATCTTCACATATCAAAACATTCCATGATAAGCCGGGCGTGGTGGCTCACGCCTGTAATCCCAGCACTCAGGAGGCTGAGGCAGGAGGATTGGTGCGAGTTCGAGACCAGCCTGGGCTACAAAAGTGAGCTCAGGACCAGCCTCAACTGCATAGCGAGACCCTGTCTCAAAAAGACAAAAAAAACATTCCATGATACACCATAAGTATTTAATCAAAATAGATAAAAAAAATAGAGAAAAGAAAAAGGGATTAGACCCAGCAACCAAGCCTGGCACATGAGACCACCCTGGGCCTACTGGAAACTCATTTGACCCAGCAACCAGGACCAGCATGTGAGTGAGACCACCCTGGGCCCACCAGAAACTCATTGAACCCAACAACCAGGCCCAGAATATGAGTGAGACCACATGGGGCCCACCAGAAACTCACTTGACCCAGCAACAAGGCCCAGCATGTGAGTGGAATTTCATCCATCAGATAGAAAGACTGCTGCAGAACTCCCTCCAGAAAGACTAGAGACAGGACCAACCCAGCTGATCCACAGAACATCTTGCCAAAGTGGCACAGCAGGTTCACCTCCAAGGGCTGCATCAGGAAGAAGTGGAGCTGAGCATCCAGACCCAAGCCACACCCACCTAGACCAGTTTGAACTTGGTAGATCCAGATCTGGTGCTAAGGTAAGAACTCTACCAAAGCTCTACACCAAAGTTCAGAAGACAGGGCTATAAAAAATGACAAAGAGAAGGAGCAAAATGCACTCTCAGATCCCAAGCTCACACAGAACAAATATAGGAGAAAATAGCATAGAAGAAATTGGAAATCACATACCTGAAATCTCTGGAATAATAGCATCTGAAGTAAAGAAACAACTGCAGAAATGTATAGAGGAAATCAGATCAGAAATAATTTCTGAAGTAAAAAAAGAAATAATACCTATAACAAAAGGGGCACTAAGTACTTCTTTTATTGGTGGGGGGGGTAACTGGAGTTTGAACTCACAAGCTTGCACTTGCCAAGCAGGCACTTGTGCCACAGAGCTATCTCCCTAGCTCCTAGTACTAAGTACTTCTAAAGAAGACACTGACAAAAAAATAGAGGAAAATATAAAAATGATGGAATCCTTGAGTGAACAATATAGGAAAGCAATAGAATGTATGAAGTGTCATACAGGAACTTAAAACCTCAATCACAAGCTGGCAAAATCATTTCAATGAAAGTGAAAATAGACTTTCAGACCTTAAAGACACCATTGCAGCTAGTGAAGAGGTAAGAAAAGATTTTTTTTTTCTCATTAAACGTTGTTTTAATGGGTCTCAAAATTCTGTGACAGATTTTTGGTCAAGTTGTTTCCATTAAAAAATATTGATTTTGCCGGGCGTGGTGGCGCACGCCTGTAATCCTAGCACTCGGGAGGCTGAGGTAGGAGGATTGGTGCGAGTTCGAGACCAGCCTGGGCTACAAAAGTGAGCTCAGGACCAGCCTCAACTGCATAGCGAGACCCTGTCTCAAAAAAAGACAAAAAAAAAAAAAGTATTGATTTTAAAAACTAATAACTTAAAAACTGCCACACACACAAAAAAAAGGTCCACAAAACATTCTCCTTTCCTTCTGAAGGTTTTACGATGCATTGTTATTATTAACCAGTCTTTCACTATTAAACTTAAATGGCCAATTGGGAGAAACAGTTCTGAGACCGGTCTTCCGCCACTGATTAAGACTGGGGTGGCAGGTGTTAGGGGTAATATTCATTTAGCCTTCTGAGCTTTCTGGGCAAATTTGGTGACCTTGCCAGCTCCAGCAGCCTTCTTGTCCACGGCTTTGATGACACCCACAGCAACTGTCTGTCTCATATCACGAACAGCGAAACGACCCAGAGGTTGGTAGTCAGAGAAGCTCTCGACACACATGGGCTTGCCTGGAACCATGTCAACAATGGCAGCATCACCAGACTTCAAAAACTTGGGCCCATCTTCCAGCTTCTTACCAGACCGGCGATCAATCTAAGAAAAGATTTCTTAATAGCAACTAGGATGCAAGAAAAAATAATTCAACATCTGCAAGATGATCCAAAGATGAACAATGTGGGGCCAGGGAGATAGCTCAGCAGAATAAGTGCTTGCCTGGCAAGCACAAGGTCCTGAGTTCAATCCCTGGTACCACCAAAAAACAAAACAAAACAAAACAAAAACAAACAAACAAAAAACAAAGATAAACAATGTAAGACTAATAGGCATGAATGAGAAAGAAGGAGTCTGTACAAATGATATAAAAAGAATATGGGCAGAAGTAATAGCAGAAAAATTCCCAAATATGGGGAAACAATCTGATAGCTAATTGAAGCATATAGAACTCCAAATAACATCAACCCAATTAAAGCCATACCCAGACATATGGTTATCAAGATCTCAGAAATTCAGCAAGGAACAGTATACTAAAAGCTGCTAGAGAAAAGAAACATAGTTTTTGAATATAAATACAAAGAAGCATAGTACTTGAATATATATACAAAGATATATAAATGGAAAGGAAAAACCATTAGAATAATAGCAGATTTCTTTTTAAAAACCATCAAGTCAAGAAGATAATGGAGCAAAGTACTTCAAGTCTTGCAAGAAGACAAATTCCAGCCCAGACTGCTATACCCTGCAAAACTCTCTTTCAAGTTCAATGGAGAAGTGAAATACTCCCAGGACAAAGAACAACTAAAGAATTACATGATGACAAAGCCAACCTGCACAGTTTACTAAAAGATATTCTAGAGAGGGATCAAAATGACCATAGCTCCATGAAGAAGAATGCAAAGAACCCACCAAATAGAGCCAACTATTAAACACAGGAGAAAAAGAGGCATACAAAAGCAGTCTTTAAACTATTTTTTTATATACAGCAACAGAATATGTCCATCAGCATATTCTACAAATGGACTTTTCCTGCACCCTATGGGCCATGATTCTGTCTGGTTCTACAGCATGGATATCAAGGAAATAGCAGTAGCTCAGTCCCACAAGTGATATCTGACCACCAGTAAGCATCATAGACACTGTCTATGTCCATTACATACTTGTGTGATATCCTATCCTCAAACTGTTAGAAGTGGCCATATATTTGCCATTCCAATATTTATGTTATAATTTATTGTTAGTACTTCTTTGCTACCATGGAAACTTTTTCTTAGTTGATATCTTTGTATATATATTCAAATACTATGCAGGGAGCCGAGCGTGGTGGTGCACGCCTGTAATCCCAGCACTCGGGAGGCTGAGGCAGGAGGATCGGTGCGAGTTTGAGACCAGCCTGGGCTACCAAAGTGAGCTCAAGCCCAGCCTGAACTGCATAGTGAGACCCTGTCTCAAAAAGACAAAAAAAAAAAAATACTATGTAGGAACTCTGAACTGATCACAGATTCATACACACACAACATTCTGACCTCTAAGTTGAACTCATGATTTGATTTGAATTTTGGAATATTGTTTTGAAATATTTAATTTAATTAATATTTGATTAAATTTCTGAACATTGTTTAATTATACCTTTCGTTCTATGATTCATACTGTAAAAAAAAATAAATTAAAAGAACTTACATAGTTTCAGCACCCTGACTATGAGGTTCCCCTTCACTAGCCAGGACCTTTTTCTCCCTCTCTTCTTGTCCACAATCTTCTGGAAATTTTGTCTAAACTCTTTGCCTCTTCTGGGATGGCTGACCTGGCTTCTGGCCAGTTGCTGCCCTCCGGCTCTCTGAAGTGCAGGCTCTTCTTATTCCACCCATTCTGACCCAGTGAGCGGATCCCAGCTGACCTCAGTGGCTTACCTGGACCTGCCTCTGAGCCTTTGTGCTCCAATCCCCGGTACCATCCCATGCTCTCAGGCCTGGTATCTGCCTCTCCAGCCTGTTGTCTCCAGTCCTCTGGAGGGAAGTTCCTCTGGCTTTGGAGCTTTTTCTCACAGAAATGTGCACACTCCTTGGGGTGCTGCCCACAGATGGAGATGCAGCTGATGCAGTCTCTCAGGAGATGGTCATAGTACCTGCCTTGCTCCTTGCGACAGTTGAGTGACTCTGTGACACAGAAATAAGAGATGCCACAGGCTGCAAAAGCTCTGGCCTGGCCTCAAAGAACATCAAAGTTGAAATAGCTCAAATCTCCAAAAAAAAAAAGAACAATTTCAGAATAATTCAAATCTCCTTTTACAAGAAACAAACTGAAAGCTATTCATCATCCTCTAAGTACTGTCCTAGCTGCACTGCCAACATTTTGATATGTAGCATTTTCTCTGTATCTACTTCAAAGTGATTTTATTTTTATTTCACCTTTGACCTTTAGTTTCCAAACACATGAAGAATTTTATTTATCTTTATCTAGATTATTACATTGCCATACAAGATTTCTCTTTGCCTCTTTTAAACCTCTTCAAAGAAAAATATTTCAGATTAGCATAAGGAATGTAGAAGGACAGCCAGAATCCTCTTGGGCAAGTTGGGCGGGGGGGGCTGCAAGGAATGTTGGAAAATTCATATGAGTAGTGCTTTTTCTATCTTAAAAACCAGTGAGAAGGGCCAGCCAAATAGCTCAGCAGATTAAATCACCTGCAAGCAGGTGCAGGGTCTAGGGGTTTGATCCCTGGGCCTTCAGTGCCAGCCCTGCCCTCACCCCTGGGGCACAGTGAGATGCAATTGAGACTGGGCATGGTGGCTCACATCTGTAATCCCAGCTCTTGGGAGGCTGTAAACAGGCAGATCATTACAAGTCCGATCTAATAGTGAGACTCTGAATACCCTGTAGACCCTTCCCTGAAAAAAAAAATCATTGAGAATGGCAGCAGCTTAAACACATACGGGTGCCAAGGAGCAGAAGTCAAGCAAACAAAAGCCAAAGCACATCTGCATCACAGGAGCACAGGAGACCCAACTCTGGGATAAAAGAAGTGTATTGGAGGCTGAGGCATAGCTCAGGGGCAGAGCATTTGTCCAGCATGCATGAGGCCCTGAGTGCCATGGTCAGCACAGGGCGGAGGGATGGAGAAAAAGAAAAGACATCTATTCAAGAGGATCATTTAGGGGCCCGGCGGGATGGCTCAGTGGTCTAAAGCCCCTGCTTGGGAAAGCTTGGGCAGCTTCAGGGACCTCGGTTCGATCCCCGGCAACACATGCTGCGCCAGCCCTGCCCCCGGGGTGGGCTGAGCCAGCCATAAAAATGAGTGAATAAACAAAGGTTCTGAAACAAGAAAAAAAAAAAAAAGAGGATCATTTAGTTTCTGGAAAGCCTCGGAATGTTTTTCCTTCCTAGCCCAATCAAAAAAATGGCCAAGGGGCTGGGGAGATAGCTCTGTGGCACAAGTGCTAGCCTGGCAAGTGCAAGGTCATGAGTTTGAACCCTAGTCCTGCCAAAAAAAAAAAAAAATTAGGAAATTACAGGACAGGATTGTGATCATTTCTAAAGCTGACAGTGTGCACATTAGGATTTACTACGCTATTCTGTCTCTATGTTTGGTAACTTTTTTTTTTTTTGTATTTTAGGGAAGAGTCTATAGGGCAGTCAGAGGAC
>PVJA010045962.1:0-15371 GCA_004027025.1 Myocastor coypus | reverse complement strand
ATTTTTCTTTATTTATTATTTTTATTCTTGTTTCAGAACCTTTGCTTGTTCATTCACTCATTTTTACGGCCAGCTCAGCCCGCCCCGAGGGCAGGGCCGGCGTAGCATGTGGTGCCGGGGATCGAACCGCGGTCCCTGAAGCCGCTCAAGCTTCTCCAAGCAGGCGCTTTAGACCACTGAGCCATCCCGCCAGGCCCCTGTACTGTAGCTTTTAAAACAATGATTTACTTAATTTATGATTCTATTCTAAGGACCTATTGGTGTCATATCCAAGCACTGAACTATGCTGCCATTTTCTGCCAAATAAGGACATTGCTTCAATATCTATTGAGAACTGTAAAGCCCCGGTTCATAGGGTATTTCAGGTGCATAGGAACAGAACTATAATTCTGTCATTTACAAATGCACGGGTTAATTCTTGTTGGTGCTGTTTATCCATGGGATGACATGGAATTCTGGCAAATATTTATGTGGTTTAGAGATTTAAAAAGACAAAAGAGAGCATTAGAGAATTTTGTTTCCAGAAATAATCCTGATACATTAATTTTGGATATGTCACCAAAGATACAGTAACAGGTGGCAAGTGTTTGCTATAAGCAACCCTAAAGCAGCTGAGTGGAAGGGCAGCTCCCCTGTCCTTGCTGCCTCCTCTGTGTCTTGCCCAGCTACCTGTATGCCAGGAGTGTGGGACCTTCCCTACACACTGGGGATCCCACAGCATGGCAAGGTTGTGGATACATTCAACATGTTTAAAAGTATTTCATAAATCATAAATCACTGTGTAAGTGGACATTAGTATCAGATCTCAAGGGAAAATATGTGGCAATGTGTTTGAAGGCTTTAGATAAACTGCTCAGGGCTGCACCTAAAGATGACATCATGACCATGAGTTCCTTTTAGGTTAAGATAATGATGCTCCTCTTGTATGAAGTCTTCCTAGGTTCCCAAACAGCCTACTGAAGATTATATTAAATGTAATGTCCTACAAGAGATTCTGGGCTGGGATTCTGGGCACATTGCTGCAATTGGTCATGACCCTTGGAAACTTCATTGGAACTCATATCTGATGCAGGAATGACTCTCTAATTTCTTAAGAGATACCCAACTCTTCAGGTTATCTTTAGATTTCTCTAAGAGAGCTAAGAAACCTACCCACTGTTGTTACTGTGATCCCCAGGACCCCATGTTATCTAGAGACTGCTTATGAAAAGACAAAGACCTGCAGGCAACGAGCGTCCATCTGGGAAGGTGAGGGGCTTGCTGAGCTCTCTGGAGATGGATGGCACTGGAGGAATCAAGCGGAACGCCTCCTTGATGCACATCGTGGTGTAGGGCATTGCATCCAGCTGGTCCCTGTAAGGATGAGGGAGGGAGGAAAGGGACTCAGACTTTAAGTTTAGTTTGCAAATACTGTTTCTCATTCGATGTTTTCTTCACCTCAGGGTAAAGCTATTTTGTCACGAGTTTATGTAACAGATTGTTACAACTGGACTTTTTTTTTGCCTCAGGATCAGCTGAGGTCTCATAGTTAGAGAAACTCAACAGGTGCTACACAGCCTAACTACTTGGTTAAGTGTTCAGCCACTAGTAAATGGTTTGCTCAGGAGATTTTAGAGAAACTAGTTTTGCAATCTTTAAAAATAGGAATGTGTTGGTAATGACTAAGGAGTGCAAAGAGAAGGCAAGAGAAGTTTGAGGGAGAAACTGCATACTTTAAAGAGAATTGTAGGGGCCCAGCGGGATGGCTCAGTGGTCTAAAGCGTCTGCTTGGGAAAGATTGGGTAGCTTCAGGGACTGCAGTTCGATCCCCGACACCAGATGCTGAGCCAGCCCTGCCCTTGGGGCAGGCTGAGCCAGCCATAAAAATGAGCGAATAAACAAACAAAGGTTCTGAAACAAGAAAAAAAAAATCAAGAGAATTGTAGAGATGGTGCAATGCCATGGAGAATGCAGGAGGGTACTTCGCCCATCTTAATGATCAAAACAGAGACCCATGAGGGCCACTAATGCATGTTGCCTGGACTCTGGTGAGTTCTGGACTGACAGGAAAGGCTGTGACTTGGAACAGACGGAGAAGGAGATAAGCTGTGGCAAGGCAGAAATGCACAAATATGTGTATCACAACAGGGAACTAGTCAAGGGAGAGAACATTCCAGAACCTGCTAGAGGAAGACTCTGCCCAAAGATTAGAATTCCTTTGCCCTGTGAATGACCATTGGAAAGTCCTGGGGATGGAGTCTCTGGGAAGCCCACACATGCACTTACCAAACCCTGTGGGCACACAATCTCAGTAGTGCCAGCTCTTTTCTCCTTGTCCCTGCTTCCTGTGGCTCCTGACTGGAAGAGCCACAAGAAGAATCTTCTGGGTAGGGGAAGAGCTGGTCAGCAAGAACTTTTCAAGAATCAATACCTCACCCTCTGTTGGCTCCAGGCTCAAGAAGGTATCAAACTGGGATGGACAGAGCAGCTCAAGGTAGCTCCAGGCTCAAGAAGGTATCAAACTGGGATGGACAGAGCAGCTCAAGGTGGGTGAGTATTTGAAGCACTATTATCATGGGTCAGACAATTTACTCAGTGGCAAGAGACTGTTCCTGTGATCTAATGTATGGGAGCTCTGTGACACCTGCTCACGATTTTGTCCTCAAGATGAAAGCAACATGACCCAGAGAGCAAGTCTGAAGCTTCATCACCCGAACAATAGTTGCTTTTTACTTGTATCCTTGCTAGTCAGGTTTGTCCAGTAAAATGTCTACATCTACTTAGTCTATTTATTTTATTGTACTTGCGTTTAACTTTTTGGTTACTTATTTTGAATGCAGTCACTGGTCATTTGGTTATGTGAAGTTTTAGTTTTGAATTCTTTCCTACTCAAGCTCAGGATAAAAAAAAAAGAGCACTCTGCTCATCCTGGCACTTTACATAATTAAGAAAACAATTATTTTCCCCTAGCTCATCCTGGTACAAAAGAAAGAATTTTAATTCAATGTGGAAATGGGCTGACAAGGAGCTAAGTGGCAAAGTTGAACAACTTCCCAGCTTTCCCAGAAATTGCTCTTTGTGAAGTGGTTTCGTTACACCATGTAGAAGACATAAAATTTTAGAATTCCAGGTACAAATTTCATGAAGTGCATGTTACAAAGTAAAAGTATATTTTTATTTGTAGTACTCTTGATCTTTCTCTTGATAAAGTAGATGACAGCAGATCATCAGGACTTCCTTTTCTCATCCAGGAAAGATTTACTGCTTTCAGTTTATTTTACTGTTCCAGCAAACATGAGAAAAGTCAGGATTTGAGCTATGTAAATATATGCCTAGTCAAAGCTAAGATATCTAATTCATGTTGAAAAGTGATATACAATGCTTCAAAATTCAATGAATTTTAAAAGAAAAGATTACTCAATGGGGAAAAATAGGATGCTCCTCATTTGGATTCTCCCACAGCAGCAATAAGTTCACAGCCTCCACAGACAAAAGTGTTGTTGTGAGGGGCACTACCTCATATGATGATCTATTACAGGGCCATAGTAGTCAAAACAGCATGGTGCTTTCTTGAAAAGAGATACATAAAACAATGGAATGGGAGAGAAGAGCCCATATACATCCATAAACCTATGGACAATGTATTTTCAGCACACACTGGGAAAAGACATTCTCTTTAATAAGTAATGAGAAAACATGATATGCACACACAGAAGAATAAAACTTGACCCTTATCTCACCCCATATATTAAAAAATTCAACTAAAAATAGAGATTTACACACAAGATTTAAAACAGTAAACCTAAAACAAACAAACAAAGGGCAGCGATTTTTGTTGTGGGTTTTGGCAAAGATTTTTTAGATACAGTCTCTGAAGTATAAGCAACATAGTCAAAATAGACAAATAGGTTTGTATCAGCTAAAAAATTATGTGCCACAAATGTTCAATAGTGAACAGAAACACAAAATAGGACAAAATACTAGCAAGCCATATATATGATAAAGGATTAATATCCAAAATATGCAAGGGACAACTCAATAACAGCTAAACAAATAAACCAATTAAAAATGACCAAAGGACTTGAATAGACATTTTCCAGAAGAAAACATAAAAATGGCCAGCAGGCATATTGAAAAATGCTCAATGTCACTAACTGTCAGAGAAATGTAAATTAAAACTACAATTAATAACTCTCAATTATCAGAATAGCTATTAAACAAGAAAGAAGACTGCCTGGCAAGTGCAAAGTTGTGAGATTGCTGGTACCAAAAATAAATAAATAAATAAGCAAAGAAATAAAAATAAAAATAGAAAGATAAATGTTTTTTGAAAATAGAATACGTGTATGCTATTTGTGGTAATGTAAATTATTATACAATATAGAAAATAAGGTGGATATTGTTTAAGAAAAATCACAAACAGAAATACCATGTGATCTAGTATTTTTACTTCTAGATCTGGATTGAAGGCAAAGAAATTAATATGTTAAAAAGACATTTGCGTTCCCATCACCACTGCAGCATCATGGTGGAGAAACGCTCTTGATCTAAGGTCTATCATCAGATAAACAGATTAAAAATTTTATATACATACCTAGGAGAATACTTTTCAACCTTAAAAAGCAATCCTGTAATTTGTAAAAACATAGACTACTCTGTAGGGCATTTTTCAAGTTGAAATAAACCAGTTACAGAAAGACAAATCCTAATGATCTCAATTACAAAAAAAAGGTGAATTCACAGGAGTAGGAATTGGTACATATCAAGAGGGTACAGGACTGGGAAGATATTAGTTAAGGGTTACCAAATTTCATTTAGGAGAAATAAAATTTAGGAGATCTATTTTGCAACATACAATTATGATTAACAACAGTTTATTTACTTGAAAATGCTAAAATGGTAGGTTTTTTTTTTTTTTTTTAACATGAAAGAAGCTTCACTCAAAGAAAGGAAGAACTATATGAATGGGTTGGATTCAGATGGTAGATTTTAAATGTCCTCACCACAAAGAAACAAGTACGTAAGTTGAGGGATGTGTTCTTGGTTGATTTGATTGTTCATGTGTATGTATTTGCACATCTATGCATATATGCATACATATAGATACACATGTACTTTTTACTTGTTAAAAATAATCATTCAACATTGTGTTTTATACTAGGCAGATTAAGTCTTTAGTTTTTTGGTAGATAATAGTTATTTCCTCCGGGGGACACTCACTTGGGAACCCCTCCTGTCTCTCTTGGACAGGAGTTTTCTTTATCTCAATAAATATGTTCTGCTCGTTAAAAAAAATAAAGATAGTTGTTATTTCCTTATAAAATGAGGTGACTATTATAACTTTGTATCTTAAAATTTTGTTTCAGAAATATTTCACTTAGCCTTTGCATATGAAGTATACAAGTCATGTAGCTTCCCCAGTCATGTAGCTCAGTGGTTCTTACTATTTTTTATGGTTCTGCTCCTTTCATTAGGTACGGTGAAAGTATTTCAGGGACATGTCTTTTCTTTGCAAATAGCACGTCTGAGGGGCAAATCTATAATAACATGGACTTAACAACAGCAAAATGTACTTAATATAGGGTTGAAGTTTTCTACCTGGCTAACTTTTAGTCATCCTATAAGAAGTAGATTTAAGTGTTAGATCTACAAAATCTTATTGGGGCGTTGGTGGTATACTGGGTTATGATGGTTGCCTTCCAAGTCTTCTTGAACCTCCACACTGCATGTGGGGGATAGATGGCTGCTTTCTAAGTCTCTCCAATGGGGCCAGCCCATAGCTCTGTCACTGCACTGAGTACATTATGTTTCAGTTTGCTGTGTGGAGGTCTGTGTCCTACTTCCGATATGAATTCTCCTGGGTTAGGATTCACATCAAAATTTAGCCATTTTTTTAGTGTCTCAGTAATTAGCCCACATTTATTAAAGTCAACTGTAGTATGTACCATTTAATACAACATTACAAGTCCAAAATCCATCTGAATAATGAAATTAGTGAAAAGGTGATGTGAGAGGGAGACCACCAGGAGCCTTCACTGATGCTGTTGCTTACTCTGTTCCCTCATAAGAGAAGCCCCCTTTGGCCCTACCATGCAAGCTCTAACTAAGTTCTCAAGTCAAGCTCTCATTTCCAATATGCTGCAGCCTGGGTGAAGGAAAGAAGCAAGACATTTGGCATACTACTGAGTAGAAAACAATGTCAGGTAATTTCTTATTTTATTTTACTTTTTTAGTAGTGGGGATTGAACTCTGATCCTTGTGCTTGACAGGCAAGTGCTTAGACCACTGAACTATCTCCCAGCCCAATGTCAAGTAATTTCTTTTTTTTTTTTAAAGATTTTTTTAAAATTTTAGTTATGTTATAGCCAGCTCAGCCTGCCCTGGGTTGGGGCTGGCACAGCATGTGGTGCCGGGGATTGAACTGTGGTCCCTGTGGTTGCCTAAGCAGGTGCTTTAGACTGCTGAGCTATCTTGCTGACCCTGTCAAGTAATTTCTGAATCAGTGAACTTCTTTGCAAAATGCAAGGGGCTAATTTGGTGTCCTCTTGAAGAAAAGAAGAAAAATAGCCTGTTTCTTGTGCTTCTACACATATCCATTTTTAGGCAGTGCAGTCACTAAGATACCATGGAAAAAAAATAAAACAAAATCCCAGCAGGACGACTAAGATAAAGTGTCTAAGGATGCAGTTCTCACCAGCGGATGGAAGAGCCCTCCACCAGGGTGCTCCTGATCTCCTCCCGGCATCGCTCCTGGTGCTCAGGGTGCAGAGCCAGGCAGTAGAGAAGCCAAGAAAGGCTCGCTGCGGAGGCATTGTGCCCCGCCAGCATGAATGTGCTCACCTCAGACTGCAGGTCAGCATCGGAGAAGCCGCCTTCACTTTCAGCCTAGAAATTCCAATATCGATAAGCTCGTGAAATACTATTTTGAAAACAATGGATGGGGAGGGAACAATTGGAGTTTCAAATAAGGTTTTCTATTTTAATTCAGTTCCACAAATATATAATAGGAGCCAGACCTTGTCTACAGCACATATGAGAACCAACATTGAATAAGAAGCAGACATAAGGCTTCAGATATATCCTTCAAATTCTATTTTATCCAGATTTTTCAGCACCACCTCTTCTTCATTTTACATGCTTATTTATGTGAGTTCTTTTCTTTCTTTCCTTTCTTTCTTTCTTTCTTTCTTTCTTTCTTTCTTTCTTTCTTTCTTTCTTTCTTTCTTTCTTCCTTTCTTTCTTTCTTTCTTTCTTCCTTCCTTTCCTTCTTTCTTTCTGACTGGCTCAACCCGACCTGGGGGTGTGGCTGGTGCAGCATGTAGTGCCAGGGACAGAACTGCAGGTCCCTTTGTTTGCCTAAGCTTCCCTAAGCAGGTGCTTTAGACTGCCGAGCCGTTTTGCCAGACCCATGTATTTGTTTTATGTGATTTCCTAAACATGAATCTATATTATAATTTCCAAATCCTGCCAAGGAAGTAATTTAGCAAAATTGTAAAATTCTCTTTACCACATGGAGCCAAATGCTCAACTCAAAGCACTGTACTGCTGGATTGAGTTGGTCAGTTTTGTTTTTGTCTCCCACCTTTCTCCACTTACCATGTGTTCATCTTCATAACTGGTTGTCTGAGCAAGCTCAGATATCTGGATAACTTACCTGGGCAGCAAGGATAATATCCAGAAGATCCTGGCATTTCTTCTGAGTGGTATCCTGTGTCATGCCACCCTTGAGGGATTTCTTTCTGTCCTTGATTACTTTTTCTAGATAGAATAGCAACTCCATATTACCAAAATGGTAATAAAGATAAATAAATTATACAGCCAGTCAAAGGCCATGTAAAGCTTCAAATTTTACTCCTTTTCAGAGGCCAGAGTGAGTATATTAAACATAGATTTAATTTTCCCATAACAGTTTATTTTTCTATCAACTGGTCAAAGTATGATCAAACCCCCAGACAAACACAGCAAATTCAAACCATAGTTGATATCTGTGGTATAATTAAGATAACTTTAAGCTTAGATGAAAGGGATCAATCATTCTTATCTTCTTTAGTCTGAAGTCTTATCTTTATAGAAACTATGAAAGTGAATACAGGTCAAAAAATGTACAATTAAAGGATCTGAGATGAAAAAGTAAACACAAATATCGAATGGAATTAATAAAACTATAATCCAAGGAAGCTTGTTGGATTTAGGAAAAATTTAAATTTATGTAATAGAGTCTATCCTATACCTGGAAAACATGGAACAGAATGATCAATTTCAACAAATATCCAGTTCAAACTATCTGACAGGGACTCAAGTTGTATTCCATTATAACACTTATAGGAGCATCATAAAACTTCATTAAGAATAATAATACTTCTGTGTTCATAGGGAGGCTATGCTTCTAGGAAAACGTAAAGCAGTCACCGCAGTGATGGACTTGGGCAACCCACACCTGAGAATGCCTGCGTATTTACCTGTGTACTGATGTAGCACTTGGCTCAACTCCTGGAAGTGGTGTCCTCCAGGGCTGAATTTAAAAATTAAGTCATGGTGATGCCAGAAGTTGTACAAGCGATAAAATATGATTTTTCTGAGTTCAGATGTTGCTTTCAAATAAGCATCATAGGTACTACAAAGACAAATTGGAACAAGGTGTTAATAATTAAGTACTGAGAACTATCTGATTTTGTTTTCCCTTTCTTGTGACTGACCCATTTATCTGGCAGTTGGTCTCTTGGCTGAATGTACACTGCATGATGATGTCCAGGGCCATCAAGCTGATGTGCTCGTACACCTCCACGGCTGTGTCCTGAGTGCCGCAGATCTCCTCCCACTTAGCCTGGCAGAGGAGGTAAAGATAGACACCATCGTCATCACTGTGAAACTACCCTTAAGCGCATGTTCCTCCGTGACACTTTCTTTGGGATTGAAAGTATACAACCCTATCCTGCAGGAATCCCACATCAGAGAGGGAATGAGCCGTGTGCTCATTCTAGGCACAAGGCAGGGAAACACGCACCCAGCTGAGTAAAGACAAGCTTGGAGCAAACTACATGTCCTGGTAGATGACCTTTAGATAATTATCATAACTCAGCTTCCAAACAGAACAGAGTTCCAGAAAGCCAAACATCTCAGTACAAGTGGCATTGTTATGAGGTGTTTCCTCGGGGTTTCCTCAGGGTTTCCTCCATCTTCAGCATCCAACTTGGTGGATATCCCACCACTCTGATTTCTTTATCTATTCTTTCTTTCTTTCTTTCTTTCTTTCTTTCTTTCTTTCTTTCTTTCTTTCTTTCTTTCTTTCTTTCTTTCTTTCTTCTTTCTTCTTTCTGAGCAGAACATGTTTATTGAGGGAAAGAAAGCTCCTGTCCAAGAGAGAGACAGGAGGGGGTCCTGAGTAAGTGTCCCCCTATATTTATTCTCTCTCTCTCTCTCTCTCTCTCTCTCTCTCTCTCTCTCTCTCTCTCTCCCTGGGGAGGTGCTGGCGTGGATCAAGCCCCCAAGTCCCTGCACCTGCTTACAGGTGCATTAATCCACTCAGCTATTTGGCCGGTCCATATATTCTAGATGTTAGTCCTCTGAAGAACAGCTGGCAACATTTTTTTTCTCATTCTGTAAGTTGTCTCTTCATTCTGTTAGCTGTTTTCTTTACCATGCAGAATCTTTTTAATTTACTATGATCCCATTTTCTTTCTTTCTTTCTTTCTTTCTTTCTTTCTTTCTTTCTTTCTCTCTCTCTTTCTTTTTTCTTTCTTTCTTTTTCTATACCAGGGATCAAACTCTGGACCTCACACTTGGCCAGGCAAGTGCTTAAGCCACTGAGCTGTCTCCTTGGCCCACCACTTGTTGATTCTTGGTGTTATTTTTGGTACAGTTGTACTCTGCCAATATGCTTAAACACTGTAACTACCCTTGAAATAAAATTGGAACATTTTCAAAAATATTTAAGGTTTATAAACTGGGGACAAAACAAATCGGGGAAGGAAGGTGCTCTAAGTGGCTCCTAGCCAAGTGTATCCTGTGCCCACCCAACTTCAACCTAGAGACTCACTCACACTACCCTAAATTCTTTGCGTGACTTTTCTAAACAGGCATAAGGTTTCCAGTGGTAAATGTGTTTGCTATCATAAGCATTTTCTGCATAAAATCACAAATCAGTTGAATGTGTATGTTCAGTTCTACCTATATTTGTTGAGCACTGAGCTAGGTCCTAAGGACTTGGAGACTTAACAAAAGGCATAGAGAATTTAGAAAGCTTTTACCTAAATGTCAGTCTTTTAGTTAGACAGCTTGCATCTGAATTAGGCATTTAAAAAAAAATTATTTCAGGGCCAGGTGTGGTGGTATATGCTTTCCCAGCCCCCAGCAGTTGGGAGGCTGAGGCAGGAGGATTGCTGTGAGTTTGAGGTCATCCTGGGCTCCATAAGTTCATAGTCAACATGCACTGCATAGTGAGACCCTGTTCCAAAAACATATTTTGATTAACATATATCCAATTGTACATATTAATGGGTCTCTGTGTGCTATTTCAACAGATGTACACAGCAGACATTGATCAATACAAATGGTGAGTTTATTTATTTATTTATTTATTTATTTATTTATTTTGTCTTTTTGAGACAGGGACTGCTATGCAGTTCAGGCTGGTCTTGAGCTCACTTTTGTAGCACAGGCTGGTCTCGAACTTACACTGATCCTCCTGCCTCAGCCTCCCAAGTTCTGGGATTACCGGCGTGCACCACCACACCTGGCCAAATGGTGAGTTTAGAAATGAGAATATGGGCAAGCTTTAGAGTGTGAAGCATTCTGGAGACATTCAACGTAGAGGGAAAGTATGAGGAACTTGGAGTGACACAGCGTCCCTGAGATGCTAGGGCAGAAATGGCTCTCCAAAAAGGAGACAAACTCAGACACAGCATCTGGCAGATTTGAAATTGTGCTAAATGCAGAGCAGCACCAGAACTGGAGGGCAGATGCCCAGCCTGCTCTGGGTGCTCCCTGGGTCTCCTCTGCAACAGCTCACACTGACGTTTTCAGCAAGGATGCAGCAGGCTTCTGGTTAAGTCTACTTTTTTTTTTTTTTTTTTAATTTTTTAAATTTTATTTTATTTATTTTTTTCGTGTTTCAGAACCTTTGTTTGTTTAGTCACTCATTTTTATGGCTGGCTCAGCTTGCCCCGAGGGCAGGGCTGGCGCAGCATGTGGTGCCGGGGATCGAACCGCGGTCCCTGAAGCCGCCCAAGCTTTCCCAAGCAGGCGCTTTAGACCACTGAGCCATCCCACCGGGCCCCTAAGTCTACTTTTATGAGCTTGGCTGAGAGCTCAGCTAGTGTGCTGATACCGATGATTCTGTAGGAAAGAGTTTATGATGAAACTGTAACAATGCTTTCTTGGTCTGATTTTATAAGAAACACAGTTTTCAAATTAAAACTGTTACAAAGGCAAAGCTTTGGAATAAGCCTTATTTATAAATCAGAAACTGCCCACAGGCAGTTTCGATCTTCTACAACACTCTCCTGTGCCTTTGGAGAGTGAAGGTGACCTCTGGATGACTCTCCACCTCCTGTAAGAGGAAACACATCTGCGACTTTAATAGAGACACTTATTGTTTGTCCAGTTCTTTATTGACTATTGGACAAATTCCTCCCAACCTCTGAACTTTTGGTCAGGTAGATTTATTCTTCCTAGACTTCTTTCATCCACTTTATGTATTTATGCTTACCTTATTTTTCATGGTAAATCTCCTCTGCAACCTGAAACTACTATAGCTGCTCTTGGCTTGCTTATCAGTTACTTATAGGACTTACTGTTGAATATCACCACTTGGAACATGGGCTACTGCCATACACTCTCAGACCATGTCCAAGGCAGAGGACCAGAGTTTCTCATTCTTTTAATCACCCAAAGAGCATAGCAAGGACTTACATAGACATCTATTGCCCAACAGTTAATTGCATATTATTTCTAGAAATAAACTTTTGTTCTTTGCTAATATAAACTTAATTTGGCTCCTGTTGGATTAAATTAAGTCCAGCACTCGTACACCAGAGCTGCACTGCCTCAGCTCGCTTACCAGCATGGTGTTCACAGATTGGGTCATCAGCTCGATGTATGTCTTCAGGATATCACACTGTAACCCAGGGGCTAGCAGGCGACGGCGCTGGAACCACTTGGGCCCATCTAGATTCAAGAGGCCTTTTCCTTCAGAGACAAAGACGCAGAACCTCAGGCCATTTTATTAGAAAAGCAGAGGAGAGATGCAGCATGGAGTGACCATGACCCACAGGTGCTCATGAAGTGGCAGAAAATCAAAGTGGGGATTATGGATTCAGATGGCAGTGAGTTTTAATATTTGCATCTTGGATGAAATGTATTTAACATGGTGAAAGAGAATTTCAAAGTCTGACAGTGCATATCCCAAAAAGATCAGCTACTACCTGTGTAGTAATTAAGGAAGTTACCTAACTTTCCTGAGCTGAGTTTTCTTAGCAATAGAGTATAATACCTACCTACTCCACTGTGTTGTGCAGATTAAATGAAAATATATAATAAGGTTCCAAACTGAGCCCCTTTCTAGCTGGTAGAAATGTCACAAATCCTCATGTCCTGTCCACTGCAAGCCAATACATAATTATACTGAACACAAATTCACAAGGAAATCATTCTGTGTATAGCTCCTCTTTGAGCCCTGGTTCATGAATAGCATGACATGGAAACATTTACCAAGGCTAACACATCACAGTGCTCCATTTTTAAAGTGGGTGCTAAGGATCTGGCTTCAAAAAGACCTTAAAATTTGAATTACCCCAAATGTCAGGCTCGTGATGCATGGTCCGGAACTAGTACTTGGTACAATGCCAGCCATTATACTAAGCACTAAAAATATGTGTTTTGTTTAGTCCTCACAATACCCATGTTATGGTTTGTGTCTAGTTATCCCCCCAAAGCCTCATGCAATCGTGGGACAGGGACTTCTAGAGTTTGAGACTTGACTCATGATTCACTGAGATTATGTGTTTTAATGCTGATGGGATTATAGGTTTGAGTACTGCTGGGATTATGGGTGTGGCCTGAGGCGGGTAGGCTGATACAGAGAGCCTGACTGTAACATAAAGAGAGACAGAGAGACAGGCTCTCTCTGTTGCTCTCTGCTGCCCTGGTTGGTCAATTGCCTCTGTCACCACTTTTGTTGCTGTCCCGCTACCATGGAGTGCAGCTCTCTGCCATGTGTCAGTCTGTCTTGGAGCCAGCTGAGTATGGACTTAAACTTACAGTAACTGTGAGATAAATAAACCTTTCTTTCCTTTGTTTTGGATGTTGGGCATGTCCCAGCAACGAGAGAAGAGTAACTAAGGCAACTCAACACTGATTCTGACTTCATTTTCAGAGAAGAAACTGAGATACGGGGACATTGCATTACTCCCCTACGGTCACATCCAGTCAGTCTATGGGGATGGTAGAAACGATTCAAATTTAACTGGCTTGGAATCCAAAGCCTTTGATTTAATCCTTTCCTGCTTTAATGTTCATATCAATATAAGGCTTAATTTACCTGCTCCAAGAATATTGTCAACTTGTACCTTAGAGCACAATTTCACTGAATTACTTATGGCAATCAGAAAACTACAAAATGAAAGGAATAAAATCAGCAAGAGAGAGGACAGGATAAAACCAGAATGGGGTTGGCAAGGTTATAATTACACGGAAAGAGAAGGGATGGATTCATACACATGTCACCTTTAAAATGAGGCTGACAGAGAAACGAATAAGGATGCCTCCCAGAAACTGTGTGCTGATGTGTGAGCTCCTATTTGACTTCACACCAGATAAACCTCTTTAGTTGTCTTTACCTCACTCTTTCGACTTTTAATGTTGGCATTTAAATTTGAGTCTCTCTTTTTTACTTTGCTTTAAAGGGGTATTTTTGGTATCAGGAATTGAACTCAGGACCTCATGTTTGCCAGGCAGGTGCTATGCCACTGAGCTATGTTCCGAGCCCAAGTTTTGTGTTTTTAAATGATTTATTATTAGTGCATACAAAGTGTTTACATTTCTTTTAGACAGTAGAAGATGAATATACTTGCCATATCTTAATTCTTTTCATTCCCCTTTCCCACCTCTCCTCCTGTCTGTCTCTAGGTCTGCTTCTCTCTGCAAAAGATCTCTCTCCCTGTTTCTTATTGCCTATTCTTTTCATTTATTAAAAAATGTAAATAAATCTGGTCTTGAATTCACTGTGCATCCCTGGCTGGCCTCAAATTTGCAGTGATCCTCCTGTCTCTGCCTCCCAAGGGCTCAGCTCACAGGCATGCGCCACATCACCTGGTTTTTGTTTTGCTTTTAAATTTATTTATACTTTAGATTTCTCACAAAAGAAGAGTCATGCAGTATTTAAGCTTATGAGTCTGATTTATTTTACTTAACAAGATGGTATCGGGTTCATCTATTTTCCTATAAGTAAATGGTAGCACAACTCATAGTAGCTAAATCTTGGAAATAGTCTATATATCTATCAACTGATGATTAGACAAAGAGAATATGGTACTTATACATAATGGAGTACTACTTTGGCATAAACAAGGATACAGCTGGAGTCTCTTAAGTGCTCTTCTAGGGGAACTGCATTACACATCTCACTGGCGTGTACGTACCTAGACATGGTGGCATGAACTTGTATGGGTACTGCGACTTGGGGTCTGCAGAGACAAGTAGAGGAAACAAAGATATTATTTGAGAAAGCACTTATGGCCAGTTAAAGTCAGGGTAAGTTTCCCTTGTTGGCCAGCACTCACCATAAATAGTGAGCAAAAGGAAGCCCTTGGTTACTTCCTGCAGTGCTTGGAGGCCAGGCAGGACCCCAAATCTTGGTCCAATACCAAAGAACATCAAGTTCCGGGAGGGAGATAACTTCCAACACCCAGACTTCCCTCTTGTTTGCACTTCCTCTTACCTAAAAATGATTACTGAAGGTCACCACATTTCTAGACCAAGAGTTGGGACAACATATGTCCTCTTCAGAAGGTAAATGGAATGTAAAGCAGTTCTGGAAGACACTGAACAGTAAGGACCAAATACCTCTCGGTTCTTGTAACCCTAACAGCTCTTGTCCTTACCAGATAAATAGGGGACAAATCAGAGTAGTGGCTGGAAACTTGGAGACCTGCCAGGAGAGGCCTACTTTTAGGATTTATTAAGGATGGGGGATGTGAGCTATGTTTGATCTAAGGGCTCAGAACTTGGCCGATTCTACTTCCTGTCTACTCTTCCTTCCTGTCTGTGTCCCCCTGTGGCTGCTTCTGAGACCTAACTATTTACAGGGAGATTTCTGAAAAAGGCCAAACTGGAATGAACATCTCAACATAATGAGGCAGCTGGCAGCCTCAGTGGCTGCTCAAGCATCCAGAAAC
>PVJA010045961.1:0-15371 GCA_004027025.1 Myocastor coypus | reverse complement strand
TGGAAAACAATACTACATGCTCCAGCACCTCAAAAAAAAGCAGGGGTAGCAATCCTCTTTGCAGACAGTCTAAACTTCAAACCAACACTGATCCAACGAAATAGAGAAGGCCACTACATACTGGTTAGGGGAAAAATTCATGATGAAGAGGTAACACTCATAAATATGTATGCACCCAACATGGGAGCAGGAAGCTATACAAAACAAACCTTAATGGACCTGAAAAATCTTATATCTAATAATATATGTGTTGTCCCTACCAGATTTTATTTACTCTTTCAGATTCTTACACCAGGGGGATAATATGATGCTCACACATGAGGGCTTGATTTATTTCACTTAAGAGTAGAGCTTCTGGTTGCATCCACTTACCTTCAAACGCCTTGAGTTTATCTTTCTTTACAGTTGAGTAATACTCATTGTATAAAAATACCACTTCTTTTTTATCTTTTCCTCAGCTGATGGGTATTTGAGTTGTTTCAAAGACTTAGATATGACAAATTATACTGCTATAAATATGGGTGCGCATATATTGCTGTGGTATGATATTTTCAATTCTTGCAGAAATATATTCAGAAAGGGAATAGCTGGGTCAAATGAGACTTATAGTCCTAGTTTTTTGAGGACTCTTGCTCTGCTTTCCACAGAAGTTATACCACTCTATGGTCTCACCAACAGTGAAGAGAGTTTCTTTTTTTTCTGGGCATTTGAGATGAATACACACTTCTCAAAGGAAGAAACATAAATTGAACATAAACATATGAAAAAAGGTTCAACAAAACTGATCTTCAGAGAAATGCAAATTAAAATATTTAATAATCCATAAAAACCTGTTATCTTTTACAACTAGCAAGTACTTCAGCAGAGTTGTAGAATTCAAAATATGTGTACAAAAATCAGTAAATTTTTATATATGAGCAAATATCCAGCAAAAAAATCAAGAAAATAATCATATTTACAGCAGTTTCAAAGTAATAGTAGTACAAACCCAGGAACAAAAGATCAGCTCCTTGAAAGTGACAAAATATTGAAACATTTTAATATTTAATCAAATGTGTCCAATCTAAAGTCTTCATAGATTGGAAGACTTTACATTGTTCAAATGCCTATGCTACCCAGAATGCTCTATAAATTGTAACTCATACTGAAGCTCCATTGCTATGTTCCACATGAATGCAAACCAAAACCATTTTTAGACTTCATAGAGAGCCCCGAAGACCTCAAAAGGGTAGAACAAGCCTGGGCCAGGAGAACAAAGCTAGATATAGTAAAATATGCTACAAAGGTGTAATAATCAGCGCAACATGACACTGCAGGAAAACTGAATAACAGAAGGCAATAGGAAGTCTAAAAATAAATCCATTCACTGACAGCAATCTGATCTTTCACAGTTCCAAAGAACATGCAAAGCATAAGCAGAGTCTCTTCAGTAAATGTTAGATGAAAAATCAGTTACACTTGATGCATAAAGAAGAGCAAACTTATACTTGGTACTACACTATGCACAAAAATTAACTCAAGGTGGATTAAGAATTTAAATGCAACGCCGGGCATGGTGGCGCACGCCTGTAATCCCAGCACTCGGGAGGCTGAGGCAGGAGGATCAGTGCGAGTTCAAGACCAGCCTGGGCTACAAAAGTGAGCTCAAGGCCAGCCTGAACTGCATAGCAAGACCCTGTCTCAAAAAAGACAAAAAAAAAAAAAAAAAAAAAAAAAAAAAAAAAAAAAAAAAAAAAAAAAAAAAAAAAAAAAAAAAAAAAAAAAAAAAAAAAAAAAGAATTTAAATGCAAGATCTGAAACCTGAAACTACCTCAGCATCTCCCTGACTTTGGCCTGCATGATGATGTGTCCCTTTTGGAGATGACCTCAGAGGCACAGAGCATGAGGGTAACAGTGGACAAGTGGAACCGTACGGAGTTGGAAGCCTTGGTACAGCAATGGAAGCAGTCAGGAGAATGAAGACACAACTTCCTCAATAGAGAAATATCTTTACACCTGATAAAGGATTAATATTCAAGATATATAGGGAAATCAAACTAATTAGCACAAATGTCAAAATAATTTAAAAATTATTAATTAAAAATTTTAAAAATATTTCAGGTAATAAACCTGAATAATTTTTCTTCTAAAAATTATTTTTTAAAGAGTGTACAATAGTGTTAAAACACGACATCATTTTCCATCCATTCCTCAGTTGACGAGCACTTGGGTTGTTTCCAAGATTTGGCTGTCACAGATTGCGCTTCTGTAAACATAGGAGCACAAACATCACTATGACAGGATGTTTTCAGATCTTTTGGGAAAATTCCCAGAAGGGAAAAAGCTGGGCTAAATGGAGTTTCCAGTCCTACTTTTTTGAGGAGTCTCCACACTGGTTTCCAGAATGGCTGCGGCAGTCTGCATTCCCACCAGCAGGGAGAAGGGTTCCTTTTTCCCTGCAGTCTCCCCATCATTTGTTCTTGGTTGTCTTCTTCTTCATAACAGTCATTCTTTTTGGGGTGAGATGGTGTCTCAGTGTTTTAATTTGTATTTCTTGGATGGCCAGTTATGTAGAGCAATTTTTCATGTATTTATTTATCTCTCATATTTCTTCTTTTGAGAAGTGTTTATTCATCTCAAATGCCCATTTTTTGGTTGGGTTCTTAAATTTTGGAGCCCTAATAATTTTTAGTTTTTTATATATTCTAGATAGAAGACTTTTTTCTGAGTAATTATTAGTTAAGTTTTTTTTTTTTCCCCAAATTTGAGAGTTATCTTTTTACTCCACTGGTAATTTCTTTTGACTTGCAGAAACTTCTCAGTAAAAAAAAAAAAAAAAAAAAAAAAAAAAAAAAAAAAAAAAAAAAAAAAAAAAAAAAAAAAAAAAAAAAAAAAAAAAAAAAAAAAAAAAAAAAAAAAAAAAAAAAAAAAAAAAAAAAAAAGTAATAAAAAAAATGAGAAACAATAACAAAAATTAAAGATATTTTGAAGGCATGTGGTAATATTTAATTATATGTCCCATCTTGCATAACTATATCTGTTAATCCGAGCAACAGATTTGATGATAAAAAGTAGGTATTATGTCAGTTATCATTAATCAGCTATTCTCCTCCTCTCTCTCTCTCTTTTATATTTTAGGAAAGACTCTATAGGGTGTTTGCAGTCTCACTACTAGATAGGACTCACAGTGATCCACCTGTTTATAGCCTGCAGGAGCTGGGATTATAGGCACACACCACCATGCCCAGTCTCAATCTTTATCTCAGTGTGCTCCAGAGGTGGGTGAGACTTGAACTCTCAACCTCTGTGCTGGCTTGCAGGTGCTTTAATCTGCTGAGCTATATGGCCACCCCTTAACTATTCTCTTTTTGAAAATCTATAACCTATGTATTATTATATGTTACCCTGTTTCTGTTTTTCTTGCTCTTCTTTTTACTCTGCAAAATAAATAAATGAAAATTTTAAAAAGGAAAGTAAAAAACATGAACACATTAAATATTCTCACGTGATCAGTACTTGTTATGCATATAAATTAAATATTATAATGTATCTCAAAATTAAACACAATTTTTACGTTTTACTCAAAAGTTGTTAATAAATATTTAAGGGTGTGGAAATGTTAAAAGAAGAGTACAAAATAGTATTAAAATAGAAAAATTACAAGTGATACAGAATTTCACTTAACAAAATAATGTTTCACAATATTTGTTGTAATACATAGTGTTGTCTTCTAACCAGTTTTCATATTACCAGATATTTCCATGCAAAACTGGAAGAAGGAAAAAATGTATAAGAAATTAAGAAGAGAAGAAGTACAAACAAATGAGAAAAGGAGACAAAAGAAATTAAGTATTAGGGCTGGCCAAATAGCTCAGTTGATTAAAGTGCCTGTAAGCAGGTGCAAGGGCTGAGAGTTTAATCCCCGGACCTGCCACCCCAGGGCACACTAAGAACGCAGTTGAGACTGGGCATGGTGGCACATGCCTGTAATCCCAGATTTTGGGAGGTTGTACACAGGCAGATCACTATGAGTACAATCTAGTAGTGAGACCCTGACCACCTGTAACCCTTCCACATCCCCCCAATAAAACAAATTAAGCCTTATCTGTTCCTTTCCATAGCCTAGCATAAATGCACAGTACAGTTGTCCAAACCATACTGCTTGCATACATTGATATGAATAGACATTTTTTTAAAGGAAGACACACAAAATGGTCAATAACCATGTGGTAGAAAGCACTCAATATCTCAGATTGCTAGCATAATTAAATCTATAAATTTACCACCCTATGCTAGAAAGGAAGGCTAATATTAAAAATACACAAAGATAACAGGTATTGGTGAGGATGTGGGCAAAAGGAGAGCCCTGTGTGCTATTGGTGGAAATGCAAGTTATCATGGCCTCTGTGGAAGCGCACAGGGGTTCCTCAGAAACTTTTGACTTTGCCGTTTGACCCGGCAGTCCTATTTCTAGGTCCAAAGGAACTGGAATCAGTATCCCTGGAGATTCTGCATGGCCTCTGCAGCATCATGAATGATGAACAAGACAAGTGAGCAGCTGCAGTTCAACAGACCATGAGTGGATGTAGAGCACACAGTGGATGTGTAGCACAGAATATCATCTAGCCTTTAAAAAGATGGGCTCTCATTTTCAACGATGTGTGTAGACACGGAGGACATCAGGCTGAGTGAGAAAAGCCAGGCAGAGAGAGCCAATCATTTCATGACCCCACTTGTACATGAGTCCAAAAGTGCCTGGCTCCCAGAAGCATTCAAAGTATGGTTGTCCTTGGGTGATTTTAGCGAAAAGGGGCACGATTCCAGTTAGACAAAATGAATGAGTTTGGGAGAGGTAAGAATGTATTATGCACTTGAGATTGCTAAGCATCGGTCTGAGAAATTCTCACAACAGAAAGAACAATTATGTGAGGACATGAATACATCCAATTGCCTTGATTTAAACTTCCCACAGTGTATGTGCCCACTGCAGTATGCATAAATACCACATACATACATATGAATAACCCCTGTACCTGTATGTTATTTTTACTTTTCGACTATATCTTAATGTATAAAATAAATTCTAAAAAGGAAAGGGTCTTAGTATCTAAGGAAAAGAAAACTGTCTTTATGCAGTATCACCTTGTCATTAAAGAGAAATACTTAAATGATCCTGCCACTGACCTCTGGAATATCTTTATTGCTATTGTTGTTATATTATTACTATCGTTACAATGCTAGTGGGCGTGAGAACCTTATTTTTGATTTCTACATTTAATCTAATTAGTTTACATTAAGTATTTAAGGTGATAGTTGGTGATGTCAGTTTTGTGCTTGTCTATAAAGCGCTTGACCTTCTGCAGCCTTCCACCATCCTCACGTAGCCCCTTCCCTACTTTCTTTACCTCTTTCTACTCCTACTTTCACTTCATCCCTTCCATTCTAGATTCCAAACTTTGGAAATCCATGCCATGCTTGCCTGTGTTGATTTGTTTCGCTTAACAATAGGGTCTTCAGTTCCATCTATGTTCCTGCCAAAGAAGGAGGTTTCATTCTTCTTTACAGCTAACCTCGCTTTGCTGGCTACACTACACTCCCTTAATTGATCCCAACTGATGAGCATTCAGGCTGACTCTGTACCTTGTTTACTGTGAACAGCACCACGATAAGCACAGGTTAGGGCTGGACTATAACTCAGAGTGGAAGTCCATGACTAGCATGTATGAGAGTCCCTAGGTTCAATCCCCAGCACTATAAAAAAAAAAAAAAAAGAAAGAAAGAAAAGAAAAGAAAAGCATTCAACCATTTGTCATGTCTCTCACACAGAGATGCAGCACCTCCACGGTGTTTTGACTCCAATCCCTCTGGGTGCAAGTCTACAAGTGGTGCAGTTGAACCTTATATGATAGCTCTCTGTTTAGGCTTTTGAGAAAATGCACTGTTGTTTTCTGTAGTGGCTGCATTGCTTTACATCCTCACCAAGAGGAGCTTTTCGATTTGAATTCATGTCATTTGCCATTTCTTGCTATTGTATCCTTAGCTGTTACTCCCGTTCAGAAAATTGTTGCCTATATGAATATCTTGAAGTATTTCACCTGTATTTTTTCATGCGAGTTTCAAAGTTCTGGGTCTTATGTTAAAGTCCCCGATCCACCTTGAGTTGGGTTTTGTGTTGGGTGAGGGATAGGGCTCTTTCTTCTAAAAGTGGTTATTGACTTTTTCTAGTGACATTTGTCCAAGAGGCTATCTTTTCTCCAAAGTATATTTTGTGCACCTTTGTCAGGAATCACAAACTATAGGCAGGTGCCTGGCTTTGCTTCAGAATCCTCTGTTCCATTTTACTGGTCTACATGCCTATTTTTATCCCCAAACCATGCTGGTTTGTGACAATGCTCAATACTGTCTTTGAAAATCAGATAGTCCAATGTATTCAGCGTTGTTCTTTTTGCTCAAGAGTTCTTTGACTATTGAATCTTTTTGTGCTATCATATGAACTTTTAGATTGCTTTTTCTAGTTTGGTGAAGAATGTCATTGACAATTTGATGGTGATTGCAATGGATCTGTAGGTAGTTTTCATCACTACAGACCCTTTAACATTGTTAATTCTCCCAATCCATGAAGATGCTTTTCTTCAAAATTTTAAAATGGTTATTGTAGAAGTCTTTTACCTCTCAGTTGTTTATTACTAATTCCTTTGAGGCTATGGTGAATAGTATCCTTTTCCTGATGTTTTTCTGCACAAGTTCATTACTGGGGTGGGAGAAAGCTACTCGCTTTTGTGCATTGATTTTGTGTGCGCAATTTTGCTATCTTTATCAATTCTGAGATACTTTTGTTTGATTCTAGAATCTTCTAGGTATAGAATCATAATTTTGGTGAACAGTGAGAGTTTGACTTCCTCCTTTTGCATTTGTATCCCTTTTATTTCTTAGAATATATTTTTAGGGGCCAGGGAGATAGTTCAATAACACAAGCACCTGCCTGGCAAGCACAAGGTCCTGAGTTCAATCCCTGATACCAAAAGAAAAAGAAAAAAAGAATTAATTGCTACCAATTTAATTTGGTAAGATGTTTGCATAAATTATTTCTAACACCATAACAAACATCAAAACAAACATTTAACAAATATTTCATAAGTATAAGAATGATACAAAACAAATGATTTCTCATTATATTTCCTTGGAATTTGATAAGTATCAGAAGACACCAGATAATTTCAGTTACTGCAGAAGCCACCTGCAAGATAATAAGTAATTTTTACAATGTGATTGAATCAGTGACAGCCTCAGAGTAAAGAGGATAGTTGGGTGTACTTTGAGTAAGGCAACAGGGACTGTTTCTGAAGTTATTGATGATTATAAGGTTTAAGGAAGTAATATTTATTACATGAGTTAAAGAAATGATCTGGAGATTAAAAATGTGGGGTTGATATACAATATGAATAGAAACAAACAAACAAAACCCCTGCAAGAACCAGCTCCATCACCACAGCAAGATGCAATGTTTGATTTCTTATAGTTGTCCCTATTTGATTGCTAAGTATTTGGTAGAAATACTCTTGGACATCATGTCAATTGGACAAAAACCGAGTCACAGGCATCACTGCAGGACCCGTGGATTTGGTGACTTTGATCCCTTCCTCTTTCATGATCTGTGAGAACTGGGCCAAGATGCCGAGGAAGAGCAGCTGTGTTACTGCCTGCTGCAGCAGGCAGGATGCGGAAGCCCAGGTCAGGGCTGGAACCCAGGATCCACGGCCCTGTGAGCCCTGCTCTGCTCTAAGGTGACACAACACAGCCTGGAGCCACAGCTCCTGAAGCCCAAGAGTGTGGAAGGCACGTGATGTGGGGGTGCTGTTCTGAGGGAAGGAGAACGTCATGGAGGGAGAGATGAGGCTGGCTGTGAGCGTGACGATGGGGAACAGGAGGGCCATGGTGTGAGAAGAAGCACACAGGGTTTTAGCTTTGTGTGTGTGTGTGTGTGTGTGTGTGTGCGTGTGTGTGTGTGTCTATGTGTGTGTCTGATGGATATGTGAACACGGCAGACACAGCTTCGCTTCTCCTCAGCAGTAATCTCTCATTCAGTCTGAATCTAGCCTCCTTACATCCTTCACAATTTAAACATGTTGAATAAGGTTATTAAAGGGCAAGGACACATTTTGCATGCAAATATTAATGCATGTGTTTTTAAAAGTTATGGAGAAGACACAATGCAGTTTAAGCTTTCTCCAAAATACAGGGAGGAAAACCTAGTGAAGCCAAATGTGGTTGACCATTTGTCAGCAAGCCTGTGCTCAGCACACAGGATAAAGTGAGTGAGTTCCAGGAGTACTGCTTGGGAGACCCCACTCTCCACTGCAGCCATGTCCTAGTTACTTTTCTCTCCTAGCTGAGATAGAATGCCTGGCAGTTAAAAGGCAAGAGAGGAAGGCTTAGGACACTGCCAGTCTGGGCAGGTGTCAGTGGGCAAGCAGTGGGCACCAGGGCAGGCTGGAGAGGGGAGGGGCATGCAGCTAAGGCAGGAGAAGGTGGCAAAAGCAGAAAGAACAGAGGGGAAGCAATGTCCTCTCCTCCCTTATGCTGTAGGCAGCGGGCCCTCTACATGCACCTTGCCGCCCTCCCCACCCTCCTCTAGGCCAGGAAGAGGGTGTGTACAGGGTGAGGACCCTGGCCCACATGCTAAATCACTTAGTTAAACTTCCAAACTTCTCAGGTTGACACAATATATCAGCCATTACAACCCCAAGAATAAAATCTTCTCTATTCCTGAATAGCTACCTACAGGGTGGAGAAACCATTTCTAATTTGAGTCAAATCAATGAGCCTTCCAAGGCAGCATCTCTTTCTTGTCTGCCATTCTGTCTAACCATCTCTTTTGCCGTGAGCTTTCTTATATGTGCAGTGCAGGGAAAGAGGGTGCTTAGATTTGGGAGCCGGTAGAAAGGGGGAGGGCAGCAGACTACGTTCGACTTTTTTGTTTTGCTCCTAAGTGCGTGAGACTTTTTAGCATTATTTTAGAAATGCAAAGGAGCAAGCCCAGAGAAATTGACTGGGGTGTTTAAACCCTAAATCTACAATTTGTAATTCTAGCCAAGTTGTGCTCTATCTTTATGTGGGAATAAGTCCATGACATAAGAGAATAAATGTCTGGAGACTAAGACAGTTTTTAGTGAGGAGATGGTGATTTTAAGGGAGGACTTAGAGCTCACCATCGTCATTTTATTTTTCAACTAGAGAAATGACATTCTCCGAAATTGGTCATGGAGGACTAACTTGTATGACACTAAGCCATGATTATTTTCCAATATTTTTTTTAAAAAGCATTTATAAATAAAACATAAAAGAGAAACGGCCTTGTCTTGTATTATATCTAAAGTATAAACCCCTTATACAAAATAAATTTCCTACTGGCAGTCGGATTCTGTCTCTGTAAATTATTCACGCCTCCTCCAAGAGCCGATGCTGGCTGATCCCCTTGTGCAAGCGGCGGACTCCATCTTCAGAGCAGGAGGGCACTGCACCGAGGGCCGGGGGCAGCCCTCGATGCGTCGGGCACAGCCACAGGCCCCGTTGAGATCATCTGGGCTTATTTCAGTGTCAGGGTTTTCTTTTTGTCCTGAGCACACTGAGGCCCTGTTTTGAAAAGCTTGTTCTTTAGGAAGCATTAGGATCAGCGTTGTGCATTGAAAATATCACTCTACTGATGCTGGCACAGAGCATCCACCGGATGATATCAGGAGCTCATGGGGGGGATGCTTCAGATGTCTTAATAGTCGAGAACAGGGGTGTAACAGGGAGAAGGCAAGCCATGGAGTGGAAAACCTGCAGCCAGTAGTTTCCCAGATGAAGAACTTCTATCTAGAACATATAAAGAATTGAAAAACATGAAGACCTCCAAGCTCAAAGACCCAGTGCTCCTCCCACGAAAAAATACAAGTGGACAAAAGATGTAGAAAAGGTCAACATCACTTGAGAAAAGGTCACTTGAGAAATACAAATTAGAACAACACCACTGTGTCGCACCTTTTGATGGCTGTCATCAAGAAATCAGCTAAGGACAAATGCTGGCAGGGCTGTGGGGACAAAAGAACCCTTCTCCACTGTGCGCGGGAGTGTAGGCCAGTGCAACCACTGCGGAAATCAGCATGAAGTTTCCTTTAAAACTGGGTCTCACTGGACCCAGCTATCCTCCCTTCCAGATGTCATCTCAGGTTTGTGCTAATATCATTTAGAGAAGTTTTAAAGCCTATTACTTATAGGCTGATTAATGACTTTACAGATGGCATGAGAAGGGTGTCACCTCCTTGTTCTAAGTGGTGGCGGGGGACAGAAAGAGGAGAAGAGATTTGAAAATCACCTGAGAAGTGAACTGGCAGCTGTGGTGGTGGATGCGGAGGGGTGGAGGACCCCAGGGTGGCGTGGAGGGAGGAGGGACGGGGTGAAGGCTAAGGTCGATGCGGAGGCTGTACATCGTTGTCGTGTGGACTCCTCGGGACTGAGACGCCTTCAGAATCGGAGCAGAGGAGGGGGTCACTCGCTGCTCCTCCTGGTGAACTGGACCAGCCGTGGAGTTCCTGAGCCACATCTTGTGGCTTGTGATGGTGATGGTGGGAATACGTGGCAACCTGGGCTGTGAAGAGAGCTTCTGTCTTGAGAACACTCACAGTGTCAGGAGCGGACTAAAGGAAGTGAACCCGGGGCGCCACCTGCAGGGAGGGGGACGCACGCAGAGGGGAAAGCAGGAGTGTCCTGATCAGCAGAAGCTAAAGGAGGAGCGTCTTAAGAAGTGTCGTGAGGCGCCAGTGCCCAAGGAGAATCTGCTGCATTTAGTGACACGGAGGCCACTTATGACCCTGCGGGCGGTGGACAGAGCGAGTGGGTTTCTGCATGAAGTATGTTATTGGCTGAGATAAATACTAAGGTCATTTCATCTGAAATATTTCTTTTCTTTCTTCTTTTTTTTTTTTTTTGTCTTGGAAAGATGTATCTCTGTTTTTTGTCTTTGATTTTTCTTCCCTTTGAAATGATATCTTTTAAAGTTATTTTATAGTAAAATGATTCCTTGGCTTACCTCCTCAAAATTGCTTTCTATATTTTGGACAATGTTTATTGGGAAAAAAAGTGGGAAATGGTGTAAGAATATTTGCGAGGTTTCGTAGACAGCGGTCAAGTGAAAATATCGCCATCTTTCTTCTGTGCACGTCCTTCCTTGGCTTCCTAGCTGGTGAGAAAGCCTTCCTAGCTGGGCTGCTGTGAGACCTTCCTCTCCACAGCAATCCATAACGTTAAAGCTGCAGCCTCAAGTCTGATTCTGAACATCTGCGTGCTTTCACCCTGGGAAATCAATGGAAGATGAAAAAGTCTCACCACAGTACTAAATTATAATTCTTCTGAAGCGAGAGCTACTTTTTCAGCAATGTATTTCTCCAAGGCTTGGAAAATCCTAGTGTCCTTTCAGATGTTCGCAGAGCTTGTTTTCCATCGCTAAATGGCAGCTGCAGTCTATTCTTAGCTCAGAAACTGATTCTTGGGCTGATTTGCAGTCTCCCATCATGCTCTGCGCCATCCTTTCCCTGCCTAGAGAACGTCTGGCGCCCATCTCCCCGCAGAGTTCTGGGGGTACAGTCTCATCAGCGCTGGTCACATGTACATTCTTGTAACAATTCATAGTCCTTCTTAAAACAATTAGCTTGTATTTTGTCTTTTTGAGACAGGGTCTCTATGCAGTTCAGGCTGGCCTTGAGCTCACTTTCGGAGCCCCGGCTGGTCTCGATCTCACACCGATGCTCTGGCCTCAGCCTCTCAAGTGCTGGGATTACAGGCTTGTGCCACTACGCCTAGCCAAAACAATTATCTTTCATACTTTTATTTCCTGACACGCCTTCCTTTCAGAGCACCAGGTGGCTGGCTCGAACTTCTCCTAGGACCTCTGTTCTTTCAGTTCCAGTCAGGTGTTCTTAGACATAGATCATTCCTGCGTCTTCCCAAGGTGCGATGCTTGTATGCTACGGCCTGCTCTTGCTCTCTGGCCAGCATGCAAACGATGACGGTTTGCCTAGGAACCTGCTCTTTTGCTGTTCAGGCTAGATACCACCCCCTACTCCCTGCCCCACCCCCACCTCCTCCCCCACCCCCACCTCACCAGAAAGGTCCCTGGTAGAAGCTTGTGCAGGCTTCTTTCCCTCAGCCATTCCATGACTCCTGCCCCCATCAGCGCCTTCCACCTGCAGCAGCTTTTCTCCCCACCGCTTCCGGAGGAACCTCACTCAGCTTTCTGTGACAGCGAGCCCTGCCATTAGCAGTGTCTTAGATGAATCTGCTCTTGGAATTGGCCCTTCGCCGCACAGCAGGAGAGGGCTCTGTCTCTGGGTGTCCCTGCAGTTCTTCCCAATAGAAACTGTTCAAACCTATGGCGCTTCTGATGCTGGCATGGCCCCGTAGCCATTGGCACCCGCAGCCTGCAGGGACCTTCTGCACCCATCGCTACCCTCAGGGCAGTTCTTTGCTCCTACCTTATTTGGCCAAGGAACTCAAAATTCTATCTAAACTATGCTGAGGGGTGTTATGGAGAGGTTGCTCCTGAGCTGGTGGAGGGGATTGAATGGATGGCTATGTTCTTTTAAATAACAAACCTTCCACGTCGTTCACCTAAATTCATTTTAGAGTTATGGAGAGAGAAAATCTTCCACACTTACTAGGCAGCCTCGTAACTTCCCATTTTATTATATTTACCTGTGCTCTGAAACGACTTTGCTGAAGGTGTGCGCTGGCTGAGGTAGAGTGTGTGCTGGCTCACGGCGCTGGAGGTTTGGTTGTTTAAGTAAGTTCTGGTGGAAAGCCATTGGGTCGTGGCATACTCCGCTGGGGAGAGACTGACGCTGGTTCCCTGCAGTGAGTCTCTATGGGACTGGCTGGTGAAGGCGCGACCGACACTCTCACCCGGCCGGGCCCCTCTGGACAAGGCTGCTGTCCTTTCTACTTGTCAAATGTGTTACAAGACAGGCGGAGGAGCCTCACCAAAGCCAGAGTGGAGCGAAATGTCCCGTCTTGGGTTTTCATCTTTCAGACCTGGGAACTAAATAAACCTCCTTACTTTTACCCAAATCCTACTGTTGTATTATAGCACCAAAACAAATTAAGGAAGGGCAAGAACAAGTTTTCCTATTATTAATATTCTCTCCAGGGCCAGTGAGATAGCTCAGTGGCCTAACGCACCTGCTTAGGCGAGCTTAGGCAGGCACAGAGGACCACAGTTTGATCCCCGGCACCACGTGCCATGCCAGCCCCACTCTCAGGGTGGGCTGAGCCAGCCCCCCACCAAAACAATTCTCTCCAAAGGCAAAGTCGGCACACTGTTCATGCTGTGTCTTAGTGTGCTTTTCACACCACTTCATAATAATACCAGATACTGTTTAGCAGGGGCTCTGGGGACCTCACAGTAAGCGGACAGAGACAGCAGAGCGCCGTGTCTGTGAGCCTGGGACCCTGTGTCAGGACAGGCTGTGCTCCAGGCCTGTCTCTCTTGCTTGTGGAGCCTGTAAGTCCCAGCAGGTGACTGTCATTCCTGACCCTCATGTCCTCCTCTTTAGGATGAAGCCACCGGCTAGCAGTAAGCAATGCATGCATTTTAATGTTGTGTGAGCTTTCTTGCACTGTGCTCAGATGGACAAAGAAAATGAAATTCTGACTATTCTACATCTGTTCTGCTCGTCTCAGGAACTAGGAAATACCTGAGGAGCCAATCTAGCAGCTTCATTCTAAGGCAAATTAAACAATGCTTCCGAGTACTGCTTGGTTCCCGGATTTAAAAAAAAAAAAAAAAAAAAAAGATCTCTTAAATCTCTGTCGAGTTTCCCTGCATTCTTCCAAAATGGCACCCAACCTAGGAGGGCGATGAACTTAACTGTGCCCTCATATAGCTGAAGAGAAATGGACTTACACAGCATTTGTGGGTCCCCGTGGTGACTGCCTTGCACACCTGCTTGGCCCACTGGCTCCCCGGCTCAGGACCAGATGCTCACAGGCCTTGCTCTTAGTGCTGCTGTTCCCTGTGGAACAACCTGAAGGACTCCGCCTTTTCTGGCACCCTCCTGGCACTCCAGGCACCCTGCACTCCTCCAACCACCTGGAAAGGGACAGCATGGCTTTTTGACCAGCACAGAAAGGACGGATTTCTCCTGCACACTCCCCAGATCCTGCTTTCCTTGTTTTACAGTTTTAGCCTTGCCACTGAAATTGAATGGTGGACCGGAAGGAGCTACAAACAATCAAAGCATACTCTTTCTTATCCTCTTCCTGTTAAACTTAGCACCTGTCTTCAAATCCTATGCCAGATTTCCAAGAGGATGTTTACCAGATCTTGGGACCAGGGCAACTTCCCTGTTCACCCTTGGGCCCTCCCACTTTGGTCACCTGGTTGTGAAGGTGCAAGCCCTGCGCTCCTGTGGGAGCTCCTATGCCTCTAGGCTGTGTGTCCCTCCAGGTATAAGGCCCCCTTGTCTGGCTGCAGGATTGCAGAGTCATCACAGATAGCCCAAGGACCAGGTCTCCCCAGCAGGACCACAGGGATTGTAGCCCGGCTCCGAGGTCCCGTGAGGCCGGGCTTGCTCCTGGGCCTCTGAATGGAGAAAGGAACAGTAGAGCGAGTCGGTGCTTCCACCTCAATAAGGGCGTCGTTTTGACATCAGTGCAGGCTTTCTTTATGGGCTGGCTGGTGAGTCTTTTTAATTCTTCATTGTTTTCTATCTCATGACCCAAGTTTTCCCTTTCCTCTGTCAAAGACAGGAGAATAAAGTCCATCTTCCTTATGCCATCTTCATCTCAAAGAATAAAATTAGACAGCAAATAGTGCCAAGTGAGGAGGCACCTCCGAGCGTCTCTCTGCCATGGAATTCCTCTCCCTGTTGTGCTGGTGTCCTTCCTTAGTGGACCACTCGGGTTCCTCTGCTGTTCACTCCTAGGACTGAGGTGAGACACGTTGTGTAGCACTCAGAGGGTGGATTATCCATTTAGTTTCTCTAGATTCATTCAGCTCTGGCATGGATATTGAGTGTCCCCTGTAACTTAGCTTATTGATGAAAATCTAAGGAGTTCCCAGCCAGACAAGCTTAAGGTTGCTTTTTCAAATGCTGGGGAAATTTTCCCTCATAGATAGAGAGGTACCAACTTGCAGTACTGCTAGTATAGGCCTGGTAAAGCCATGCAAATGATGTGACTGGATTTTCTCATTGTGTTTTGGTATCTGGGCAGAAATACTGGATGTCCATCTTGGTGGGGTCAAGCAGGAGAGTCATGGAGGAAACTCAGTCACTGTGTGGCTAACGCTGGCCTGGGGTCAAGTAATGACCCTCAACCAAGTAGTGAGGAAGCCGTGTAGTGAAGCTGCTTTTTTT
>PVJA010045960.1:0-15398 GCA_004027025.1 Myocastor coypus | reverse complement strand
AAATAAAAGATAAAAATCAAAAAATCTGTAGTGACATTTCTATAATGGGGATCAATATTCCTTCTTTTTTTATAAATCATTTATTTATTTTTTAAAATTATTGGAAGCTGTTGACTTGGGCCTTTTATAACTTAGCATATTAATATGGCTTTCCTCTTTACCTCATGGTTAGACTTTTCACTAAGATACAAAAGATGGCGAAGTCAATGGCCCTAGAATTCTCCAACAGGTACTTGAAACTAGCAGGCAACTAGTAAAATGTCACCTTGACTAACTTCATGTACTGATGTCTGTGAACTAAGCAAATACACTGAGCACAGAAATGTGTACTACTGAAACCATGCTTGGAATACATACCACTCTGGTCTTCTAATTAGGCACAACTTCTACTTTATTTATTTATTTATTTATTTATTTATTTATTTATTTATTTGCAGAACCAGGGATTGAACTCAGGCCCTTGCACTTGCCAGGCATGTGCTTATTCTACTGAGCTATTCCCTCGCCCCTGCGGGCACAACTTCTAATATCATATTAACTACTGCTATATTCTCTCTCGAAAGAAACAACATGAAATGAGGAAAAAAGGCCATAGAAGTGCACCGCTACAGTTTTGTAAATGGTTAAGTTCCTAAATCTCTGTGTAACAAGGCACAATTTTTTTTCACATTTTATAGGAATTTAAAGTTTAGAATATCAACAACTGGTGGAAAATACCTGTTTCATGTTATGTCTAAGGCATTTGATGTTCAGAAAGAGTGATGTTAAGCTCAAGTGCCTATGTTACCGGGAATAATATCATTAAGCTTCTGTTCTGGAGGGTTAGCAACTTAAGTTGGTAGACCAAATAATTAGAGAAAAAGAAGGGATACAAGAATAGCCAATATTTTGGCTCTAACCCTTCAAGATCAGTGAGGACACAGGATATAATAGAACCTGTACTTGGGACTCAGTGGAGTCCCAGATATCCCGCTTGAGGAGATTATGGGGCCATATAGGAAAGGGATTGATGATGTACAATGTGCCTAAGGAGTCACCCAGAGAGAAAATGTCCTCTCAGGCTTTCATAGAGAGCAAAACTGTGAAGCAATAGCCGTAATTCTTCTAGATGGTTGACACTGACAAAAGTTCTGAAAACCACAGTACATGGTTTCAGGGTAAATCCTGAGGGGATCTGACTGATCTTGTCATATACAAATGTTACTGTTTTTTGTAATATAGGTCCCACTTTCTCTTGGTCTTTCTTTCTTTCTTTCTTTCTTTCTTTCTTTCTTGCTTGCTTGCTTGCTTGCTTGCTTGCTTGCTTGCTTGCTTGCTTTGGTACAAAGTCTTGCTACACAGTTCAGACTCATGATGATACTTCTATCTCAGTCTCCCCAGAGCTGGGATTACAGGGATGTGCTACCATACCCTGGAGTTCAGGCCAGCACAGCATGTACTGGGGATCAAACTCAGGTCCTGGTGCTTGCCAGGCAAGTGTTCAGACTACTGAGTATCTTCCCAGCCCCAATGGATCGATACCTTAATTCATTTGGATATATATATATTTATGTACAGTACAAATTGATCTCTTAGTATGAGAAAAGAATGTTGTGGTCAAATTTCTGTATTCTGAAGAAACTGAACAAATGTATATAGTAATCCTGATCCTTTTGCTTTAAGGTAAGGAAAATGGATTTGAATTTTGCCTGTAATTCTCTTGAGTTAAGAACCTAGAAGATAATTGAGGTTGGTGTTTTCCAAGTTAGTGTTAATTAAGCCCATCAATGGAATCTTGTGTGATAATTTATTGGTGGAAATAAATCAAATGGTGCACACACATCTCCAAAGGAGCCAGCAAGGTAAAAGATGCTTGATACCTGACCTTGGAGGAAGATGAAGGTCTCTATATGCAACAGTCAGCAAAGGACCAACTCACAAACTGCATCCTGACCAGGGTCTCCAGGTGTGATGGCATGTTCCTATAATCTCAGCACTCAGCAGGCTGAGTTAGGAGGATTAACATGGTTTTGAGGTCAGCCTGGGCTACACAATGAGTTCAAAGCCAGCCTGAACTATATAGTAAGACTATACCTCAACATCAGTAAGAATAAGAATAATAATGAAGAACTCTACGTGTTCCTCAAACATCATTAACATTTTTTAGTGATATTAAAGAAACCCATTAAGATTGGTAGTATATGACCCAGGCATGGTGGCACACACCTAAAATCCCAGCACTTGGGAGGCTGAGGCAGGAGGATCAGTGCGAGTTTGAGACCAACCTGGGCTACAAAAGTGAGCTCAAGGTCAGTTTGAGCTGCGTAGTGAAACCCTGTCTCAAAAAGACAAAAAAAAAAAAAAAAAAAAAAAAAAAAAAAAAAAAAAAAAAAAAAAAAAAAAAAAAAAAAAAAAAGGACTGGTAGTATAAAGACTTTCATTTTATGCCTCCTCTCAGTAATAGCCAAAGGATGAGCTATGGATTGTAACTGAAAGAGAATAAATGATCCCTTTTGTGTAGAAACAGATTTCGCTTATCTTGAAGTAATAATTATTCTTTTAAAAAGAAATGAATATGAAATTAAAACGAGTATACTGAATTATAGATTCAAATTATTTTTTCAGAAATGGAGTCAGACTAAAAATATTTTGAGGGAACCCATTTCCCACCTGCAAAATAGATTTTTACTTTTAGGGTTATTAATAATTACAAGAAAAAAAATCCATATGTATAACTCTAATTGGTTGAAGTGTCTCTATGAATTCAGTTAGAGGAAATTACTGAGAGTGGCTCATTAACTACTAATTGCCTTCACTAATACTAACTGTATTTATCAATTTTTACAACTGGTATAAATAGCATATTCATATTTTGCAAAATCGCCTCAAGGTGTACTGTTGACCTATTTTTGACAAGAATGAATTGACTTAAAACACAAATCATTACAAAGAAAATGCAGTTTAAAAAGCTTTTAACTTCTTGAGCAGACACACAATTGATCAGTAAGAGGACTTGAAGGTTACCATTTAGCTCTCTTGTGGCAAGCGAACCCTTCTACTCTTGAAAGGTTATGGTCCCGTTCACTACCCTTCTCTGACATCAGTCACTATAGACACAATAGGGACAACTCTGAGTTTTAATGGTTTAAAGGAAAGAGCTAACATCTCTTAACCCTTTTTTCTTTCCACGAATGGAAGCTGTAAAAGGGAGTGGGAAGGAGGAGGAAACCTTCCAAATGTCAACATGCAGTGCACACTGCTCTGTCAGCAGACCGGAATACACAACGCCCATCACAAAAATACCTGAGAGTCCTTTCAGGGCTAGGCAGGTTTATCTCTTTCAGAAAGGACGTGACCAAGAACTGCTTACCAAGGCAAAAGGTAGAGCAAGCTGGCGTCATCTAGAGGAAAACAGCACAGAGAACAAAATTGTGTCCAACACTTTGTGATCAGTTTATAAAACTGTGTCCTAAAGATCCAATTTTGATTACCATAGAATATATTCTTATTTTTAAAAAAGCTTCCAGAGGAAAAAGAAATCTAACTACAGGAGAAAATTGCTGTCAGAAATGTATTGCTGTGAAACGTAAGCCAATGAGACCGAGATGCCCCACAGACAGAGTGTATATATTTTAGGATTCTAAATAATTCAAGTTGCTAAACCTCAAAGAGCTATCATCTGCCACTGTGTAACGTTATTATATATCCTGGGTTTCTCTAAAACTCAAATCAGTGCACAAAGCATGCAGCGCATCATCAATGATATTGTTTGTACTCTATCTTCATATATTACGAAGCACATCATTCTGCCAAGGAAGACTATATTAATGAACTATCCTGAAATTTTTGACCGATGTTGTGATTACTGATGACAGTGACACCAACCGCACCAAAACCTGGAAAAATTTCTACATGAACTGATTTGCAGTTTGTAAGAAAAAGAAAACTGAAGCCCTGGAGGGAACACAAGTGTTACCTAACAAGATGAAGGGTGCAAAGTGATAGGGAAGTTCATCGGGGAGAGAAATTCTCAGACTGAATTGCTTTCCAGAGTGCATTCAGATTCCTAAAGAAATTGTTTTCAAGGTAACCTTTGGGAAACACTGCCTGGGTAATTTCTTCAGTGTCTTCTGTGACAGACCATCCATGTAACTGCCGACATTTTCACCAACTCCAGATGATTTAGGTCTATTAGATGTTATAAGTTATTTTCCTATTTTTCCCAAATGTCTCAATCCTTCTCACAACCCAACCTTCCCTATCGCTTCCCTCACCTTTTTCTCACTGATAAATTTCTTTTTCTCCCTTCTCAGTCCAGAGACCTCCAGGACTGAACATGAAATGTATCCCCAATGCTCTTACCCGAATTTAGTAAAGAGGAACTATTACCTTTGTTCTCCCTGATACAATTGCTCTCTGTATGAAGTCGCAGATCGCATTACATCCTGTCACCATATGACAGGAGACTGCAGTGCCTCCCATGCTCACACATGCCTTATTTTGAATGGAGGATTTTCACGGACACTAGTGCTCAGCTAAAGCACTGTGTGTGTGTGTGTGTGTGTGTGTGTGTGTGTGTGTGTGCGTGCACACGCATGTGCCTCACTGTGTGCTCCCTCACACCGTTAAAGGTTAAAGAGATTTTATTTGTTATATAATATGTAAATATTTCAAAGACAAAGAAATCTTACAACTTCAAGTCTTGTTTCCTAAAAAGCAACAACAACAAAAAAATAGCAAATAATACACTGTATTTCTCATTGTGTGGTGAGTCACATTAAGTTTATGTAGATTTACCATTTATTTTTTCCCATTCAGCTTCATCATCTTTTGTCCAATTTTATTTATAAAAGATTAAATATAGGCTACAGGAAAAATATTACATTCAATCTTGCAACTTTCTCATATAACCACAAAATACTTCTTCCCTTTCACTGTGGATATTCTTGAGATAATAATGTCTGCTGGTTCATAATATCGAACAATATGTTCAAAAAATAATCTATGTTAGTTTTCCTAGTGGGTCTTGATTTTCAATTCAATTAGTTTATAGATTAGCAATTCAACTGCAAATTAGATTACCAAAGACACTTCTGGGTGTGCCTGAGTCTCTCGTGTGAACATGATCTTAGAAGTTTTTTTTCATGTAAATATTCACCCTCTCTCATTCTTTACAACCAGCTCCGCTCTCTGGCTGTTATGAATTAAACTGAACAGCTCTCCCCCACACCATGCCCTTCCACCATGATGTGTGCGCCTTAGAGAGTTGACTCTAGACTCTAACCTCTAAAACAATGAACAAAATTAGAACTCTTCTTCCTCAAGTTTTGGATGTCAAATATTGTATTGCAGCCACAAAAATCTGACTGGTGCGCCTCTGCCTACCACACACATGCTCTAGATTCAGAGCCAGCACTGGTGAAGACAACAACAACCAAAAAAACAAAAAACAAAAACAAAAAAAAATAAAAAAAAAAAAAAAGCAAAACCAATCCTGAGTCATAATTTGATCCAGATTTTAGGTGGGCACCTAAGATGGAAACATAGAAAGGTCGAAAATTTTCATCCTCAATAAAATGAAAGTTTAGGGAGAATGAATTATTTATGCCATATAACTCTTTCTGATATTAATATCTTTTTATCTGACACTTGTTAGTATTTTCCACTGTGGTGTCCCTTGATACATAGGAAGTTACCTCAAGTTCAGTGGTTTAAAAAAGTGTTTACTAATTATCCCATAATTTTGGAGATTAGATTTTTCGGGAGATACCCGTCAATTTGTTTTTGTTGTTTTTTTTTTTTTTTTTAATTTTTAAATTTGTTTATTTAATTAATTTGTTCCAGGGTCTCACTACACAGCTTGGACTGTTTTCAGCCTTCCCAGCACTGGGATTACAGGTTTGCATCACCACGGCACACCTGGGGTTATCTGGCTGGCTTGTCACATGGTACCAGAGGTAGAACTCAAGTCCTTGTGCTTGCCAGGCAGACACTTAGACTACAGAGCTATCTACCCAGCCAACATGTGTCAACTTCAAAAAACAGATTTTGAATACTATTGTGGGGCTCATAAATTCAGGGGACTCGATCCATTGTGTGATTTCTCCACAGCAGAGATATCAGGGTGGAAGTAAAAGGCAGACAAATGATTCTTAATTCATGGAAGGCATGAATTCATGGAGATCAATGGTGTCAGAAAAATGTACAGTGTAAGTAGCAAGAGACAGCACCTACGGTCATAACTCTGCATGTGTGTTCGTTCATACTGTTGAAGCTGCCAAGCAAATCAAGTTGACAAAATCAAGGTTAGTCATTATACTTCTCTCTGTTAACATCCGAGCATCTTCCTTACATCACCTTCAAATAAGCACGAAGTCAAACTGATGTCTAACATTAGGCAATTATCCTGAATACAACCCTAAATTCAGTAGTCCCGTCCCTTAAGTCTGAACAGTTTCAGGACTTTTCAAAAGTGAACACCAAGTTCTTTTTTGAGACTCAGTGTATGCTCTTAGCTAAAAAAGTTTAAAAATAAAAAGTGACCTAACCCAAGGTATAATTACGCAAGATAAACTTTTCCTAATTAAAGAATAAGACAAGAGAGAAAAATGACAGCAATGGAAGATCGAGACCTACAACGGCAAACATCACCCCCTGAATCTCTGCCTGGCTCTCTGGACGTGGGATAGTGAGATGTGATTCCCGGAGGGCTGCTGCAGACCACGCCATGTGACCTTGCTGCTCATAGCCCACACTTTGTCCCTCTTGGGTGACCTCTATTTACAACCTAAAACTTTCCTCAGAAGATGTTCTACATCTTGGACACCCCTGTCTTCTTTATCCTGCAACTTTGGCACCACTCAGGGGCTTTGCAGGAGTTTCTTCTCTGGATTCCCAGAGATTTCCTTCAAATCCAGTTAAGCTTCCCTAACTCACAAAATTTGCATTCTGTGTTCCAGTAAACTCTGCATCATGTAAACTGTGCTTCACTCTGCCACTGGCGCAATCAGTAGCCAGTGTCCCTGAAACCATGGCTGCAGCCACCTCCAAGGGCCTCGATGGTTGCTCGTACCGACAGGAATCCCAGGGCACCAATTCCCGCTGCCCCTGCTCATGCAGGCTTTCCAGAGACTTCCTTCTGAAATGAACAGCTGACACTTTAGCAACTTTGAGCGTGCTCCATTTCTTGTTGATTTCCAAGATTCCTTCAATGCATCTTTCTTTTTGTTTGGTTCAAATTACATGACTTCTTTTAATGGTATTAATATCTTTAAATATCAAATATCTTTTGGTGGCTCCTACTTTACTCACAGTTCCTTCTGGAGAATAAAATTAAGTTTTCAGTTTTTTCTGTCCTGATTTGTCCCCCTACGTGTGGCCAAATGCAGCTGAGCACAGGCTTCCACATACTTAATAGCGGGCTGCCTTGTAATTTGCTCTCCCAGAACAGTAAGTACATTAGCCTTAACCTCAGTCTCCTAAAAATTATCAAGCCATGGGTACAATGCAGTCAGTTTATTAGCCACTGTGTAACACAGATCAATTCCATTCTAATTTTAATGAAATCTTTGATCCCAATAGAAATCTCTATAGCCAGGCCTTCTCTGTCTGCGTTCCCCTCAGCATTCTGGTCTTCAGAGTTCCAAACAGAGTGGCTTGTCTGAATTAGTGCTTGGAAGAAGAGCTTGGGAACTGTACCAGAGAGAAAGGGGCAAGCAACCTGTAAGTATGTTGCTTATGTCAGTCACTTTTCTGTTGCTGAAGCTCAGTGCCCAACACGTGAATCAGAGGAGAGACTCTTTTAGTTCACAACTCTCTCAGTTGAATCTGTGATTATCTTGTACAGGCATGATGCAGGAAAAGAGAGCAGAGGAAATGTGCTTGGCCCATGGCAGCCAGGCAGCTGAGACAGAAAAGAGAGCCCATGATAAAGAATGTACCTATCTTTCAAGGTGATGTCTTCAGCAATGTCCCTCTTCTGACCATGCCCTGCCTCTATCAACAAATTCAAATATAAATTCTGATAAAACCACCGAGTGCATGGTGTCCCCATAACCCAGTCCCCACTTATGAAACACATTACTTGCTGGAGGTCACCTTAGAACAAATCATGAGGCCAACAAAATCCTTCCTTCCAGGACACATCCAGCCCCATTCATGAGTGTTCCTCGTTAATGCGCTGGGTGGCTTCTCACCACCACACAGATGTAGATAGAAAAGTTCAAGCTGATGTGGCAACAAGACCTAGAAAAATGCTAATAGCAGGATTGACAGTGTGTTTACGAGTTTTTTATTGAAAACTTTCCAGAAGTAACACTTTCATAAGCCTACATTCGCTTTATTCATTTCTTTTATAAAAGGTATTTTCTAAAATTTTGAAAGATTTAAGTCTGAAGTCTTTCAAGTATTGCTTAATAATATATACCAGTGGGAGATACTGTCTTATCAATAAACATGTTAATTGGGCTTGGTTGACAGCTGAGAGAGGAAGATATATAATAGGGGTCAGAATCTCAAACATCTACAGAGGCCATGCTAACATGAGTTCAAGAAACATCATAAATCCAAGCTCAGTGTAAAAGAGGCCCGAGAAAGTGCAGTGAACTGAGGACTACCTAACCTTTCCAGAAGGGCAACTTCTATTCAGCCCCTGCCAGTTACTACCACGTTGAGAGGCAAAGGGAACAGTGCTAGGGTTGCTAATTGGTTCTGAGGAAAGCTGAAAATCTGCGTTGAAACACAGATATTTTCACCGATTTCTATAATTTTCTAGCAGAGACAGAAGCCAAAACAATTAAGGCCCGTGGAGCGTTTGGGGCATATAGTTTCTGAATCCTGTTCTAAAGCCGTGGACTTATGATGTAATGGTCATCAGCTAAGGCAAGTGATAGCAAAGTGGTAGCAGAATATGCAGAGGTGAAGCAGCCAGAGAGCAAGATAGAAAGAGAGGAAAAGGAGAAAAAGGAGACAACTTTATGGATTCTAACTGTGTCTAGGGTCTGATACGCTCAGGAAAAAAATAGAAAGGAAACCCAGAAGTTTATTAAAGCTTCCACTTCAGCCCAAGTTTTCTTCAACTGGTCAATGACTCACACAATAATTCTGTCAGACAAATGACAGTAAAATCTACCTAATCTCTTTTTAAATCTAAACACAGTGACTGCTGAAGGGCTTTGTTGAAGATATCTCGGTCCCTGCACAAAATAAAACTAAGGTATTCACTAAAATGTTCAAATGTTTAACCCGTGTCAGGTATGTATGAATAAGAATATGTTCGAATTTACACACATGAGTTTTTGGGTTTCATTTGCCTAAGGTAAAATCTGGTCATCTTAAGTCATATATGTATATGCAATATGACTACTTATACACAAATGTGTATTTGTATGTATTAGACATTTTAAAGAATGTCAGAACTTTTTTTTTCTTGTTTCAGAACTTTTTGTTTCTTTGTTTATTTATTTACTTTTATGGCCGGCTCAGCCTGCCCTGAGGGCAGGGCTGGCGCAGCATGTGGTGCCAGGGATGGAACCACGGTCCCTGCAGCCGCCTAAGCTTTCCTAAGCAGGCACTTTAGACCAGTGAGCCATCCTGTTGGGCCCTGTCAGAACTTCTCAGCTGGATTCTTGGGTAAGACAACGTTTGGAGACTGATTCATCTCAAAGATTAAGTTTTTCTTTCAGCCATCTATACAACCTTGCCCTCTACCGCACTTTTACCTGTGTTACTGCTTAAATAAATATGAGACCCTGGATAATTAATGGTTCCTTCTCCCACATCAAATATTTATATAGGTGACTTGCATATGAAAAAGTAGTCATTATTAAGACATTTTGAGATGATACTGATGTGATAAACCTTAAATAAAAGCAATAATCTGATGTGGTGGAACTGATTTTATCAGGCTATAAAAGGAAGGCACACAACACACACATACACACATATACACATACATGTCTATGAAAAAATATATATTGTGAAAAAATATATATGTGTGAAATATATATATATATATGTATATATATATATATATATATATATATATATATATATATGAAAGTGACAGAAGACGTGAACTCTTAACATTTAAACTGTAGAAATAAAGAAAAACCGTCTCTAGAAAATAATAAATTGCTTCAGTTAGGTTATTGGAGCTTCTGAGACGAGTAAATTTCCTAGAGTAGGAGTCTGATAACTGAAGTAGAAGAAAAGGGAGCATGAACAAAGACCAAGCAATCCAGAGAGCCTCAGTGAGCGGGACTGGGATTGTGAAGGGGCCCCGCACTCACTTCTCTTCATGTGGTGGTTGTCATAATCTCAGTATTAGCTTGTGGCATTCATCAGTAAAGAAAGCCAAGAAAGCCAAGATGCTAAGTGCCCCGATGAAACGTCAGGGACACAGCGTCTGATTCACATAACTAGAAGCAAACGTGGCTAAACTGGTGATTTTGAGACACCCTCCCCCCCACCCGCTTCTTCTTGACCCCTAGGTAGCTTGTGAGAAGTCGCAGCCCTGAGCAAAGGCTGTCCTCGGCTTCTGCACCTCTGTTGTTCACAAAGCTGTTGTTGCTGGCAGCTTCATATTGAGCAAAGGACTCCAGTTACTGTCCTCTCAAAGGGAGCGTTTGAATGTCCAATTACACCCTAGCAAGTGACCTTGTGGCCACTCTTCTCAGCATGAGGTCACGCAGTGCAAGTGGCCTCAAGCGCTACCTTGCCTTGCTCAGCTTCTGCCTTACTGCAGATCCACTAGCCTTTTCATCTTATTTTACAATGTATTCTTATTTTGTTCTCAAAATGATATAGTATTGCTATGTACAACAAGAAAAAATTTAAGCCTACTTTAATAGCATTCATTAAAAATTTTTATGTGCTAATTTGGAAGATTATTAAAAATATTTCTTAATCTTCCAATTGTGCCTTTACATTTAGAAACATTATGTCAAGTGAATATATCTTTAATGAATTAACTTTGTATAAGATAATTTCATGGCAAATTGATTTGTTAAAACGAGGCTCAGCTAGTAACTTAAAGAAATTGACCATAGCAAGTAGTACTATACATGTGATGCTAAAATACTAAATTTATAATGTTTATTTCCACCATATTAACAGAATTAAGAGTCATTGGTTAGCCTCTTAGACAAGTAAGCATACCAGAAAACACCACTGGTAGTATTATGACAGTAATCAACAAACAAATTTTCAAATAGTTTTAGATAACAATGTGATCAATCACAAAATTAGGCCTACGGGCATCCTTAAAGGTGATGGTAGCCATGAGATATAGTTCTAAACCTTTGACAAGTAAGCACAAATTGCACATGTAAGACTTTCAGGAAAGCTGTATTTCCTCTGATGAAAGTGTAACTATCACTCTATGCCTGTGGACATAAAAGACAAAGCTGAAGAATAGTAAAGGAGAAAATAGTCAAGAAGAATGATAAAAGGACCCTGAGCTTAAAGGAACAATCCAGCCCTATAACATCTATATTCCGACTAATATTAAGAAAAACAAACTTAATTACTCAATTGTAGCATTTCTTTTACACACATCTAAACAGACCCAAATTGGCTTCTGCTTTCATTATGAACCAAAGGAATATGACCAAGCTTTCATTTAATACCTGGTTTTAGGTGCTTATATGTACCCTGCTGAGAGCTTCAATTTTTTCTGCAGTCATCCTGTGTATCCAGGCGAATTTGCCTCAGGGCCTCCAAAGATGTCGACATGTACAGAGGCTCACATCCTTTTAAGAAAAACACAGTATTTGCATTTAACCTGCTCATGTTTTACCACACACATTAAACAATCTCTAGATTACATATAATGCCTATAAAGAGAAACTAGTGATAGCAACCATTTTATGAATAGTTGTTACACTGTATAATTCAGGAAATAATAACAAGAAAAATGCCTGCACATACTCAATTCAGATATAGCCATCATAGGCCTAAGTGCATAAGACTGCATATATTCTTCTATGGTTGTTTTAATTGATAGGTGCAAAGCCTAGCAATATGGAATACTAACACTGGGAATTCAATCACTGTGAAAATGGTCAGATTTAACAATATTTAATACACATGTTTTAATCAGAAAATAGATCTAATTAATAAAGGGAAAAATGAACTTTGCAGGTGTGTGTATTTTTTTTTTTTTTTTTTGACGCATCTAACATGATTCAGAGAATAACATTGCGGTAAATGGAGAATGTACCCAGGCCTCCTTTCAAGGCAGGAATTACCGCAAAGTTGAGGGAACAGTGAGCAAACACTGCAGCTGTGATGTGTAAGGAACTGCCTTCCTCGCAGAGATCTTATTCCTGAAGAAAACCACAGCTCTTGAGGGAGGGAGAACAGTACACTATACAGTCATTCTGGTTAAATGCTGGGCATTCTGAAGGCCTTTACATTGATAGGCCAAGAATTTGTTCAACATTTTGATGTCTTCCTCTGCTCAGCACTAATTATTTTCTATACTTTTCTATGTATCGATCCCTCCTAACGTCTTACTCTTTAAACTTGAAAGAGTACCACTTTTATTTGGAGATCCCCATCCTACAATAGTTGGTACTTGGGATTCATCCAAGAAAGCAGGTGAAAATACAGAACTGTAGAGCTGAAGCCTTTACCACATGGCTGGCAGTCATAAGGACTGCAATTATGACTGGTGATAGATGGCACTCAGGCAGCTGCCAGCACAGCGTGATGCTCCAAGTTTTGAAACTTTCTTCAATGATGAATTGGAAACGGATTCCCTTGGAAGACAGTGCACTTGCCCACATAAGGTGTTCAACAATTGAAACGTATGAAGGATACAGCGACTATAGAGATAAGTGATGGAAGAGCGTCTGCTGAGTGTGGCTGGTGTTCTGCTCCAAGATTAGTTGCTGCAGCTGTGGAACAGACTACAAAAAGCCAAGTGTGAGAGCCCGAGGCCACGCTGTTCATGCGTGACTGTGCAGGGTGCCTTCTCCTTTGTGAGAAGAGAGACTGCAGAGCATGACAACTATAAAAAAGAAAGATGGTGAAAATAGTTCCTTTCTTCACCTGGAGGACTCTTTCAAGAAATAAGATTTAACATGAAGGGTAAGCCCGCAGGAAACGCTGCTAATCCAATACTAAAATGGCTCCAAGACCTACCAGAAAAAAAAAAATGATTCTATAGTTTCCTCAGCAAACCATAAAGAGGTGGAATTTAAATTTTTATTTAAGGCCAGATCACTGAATAATTATGAGCCACAGGAAGACCACAGCAATTACACAAGCCATGAGCAATGTTGTGGCAGAGAAACAGCAGCATCGATTTAAGGGTCTGATGATAGATTGTCGTTCATTGTAGTCTAGGCTTATCACCAACAGGACAGTCAATTCTAACATATCCTAAAATTTATCCTAAAATATCTGCAATCACATAATCCTTTCAGAAAGAAAGAAAGAAAGAAAGAAAGAAAGAAAGAAAGAAAGAAAGAAAGAAAGAAAGAAAGAACCAGATACCCTAGTTATCAGTAAAGATTGCAATACAACTCAGCCTATCAATAGCACAGGGATGACAGAATACTAACACTGAGGCCAATAGAGGATTTAACTTCCATTTATTAAAGGAATTGTGTGGGAGCAATATTCCAACCATCTACATGGCCCAATAGCAGCTAAGCATTCTAATGTTCAATGGTTTGATCAATCTTATATAGCTATATCTATTAATCTAAACTGATCTGATGATAAAAATATGTAATATAACCATTGTTAAATTTAATAAAAATAAATAGAAAAGTTATGAAGATCTTTGCAGATAGCATTACTATTCCTTGAACCAAAAATCGGTGGGCTCCTGATCCAGGTCATACTGCACAGGAAAAGTCAATCAGAAAGAATCAATGTGTGGCTGTGACCTGCCCTCTAGATTCCTTCTTCAGTTTCCACAACTGAGCTATCTGAGGACCTTGAATCTATCAACTGACGAGGAAAGTTGGTACCAAGGAAAACTGATCATTCCTGATCTATGGCCATGTATACAGATAACTATAGACAATCAAAAGATACGATGTCCAAACATTGGGAGAACTGATAAATCCTGGATATAAAAGAGTAGTGATAAGTCATGATCTGAAAGATGACAGTAGCATCTTTGCAAAGGTGAGCCTGTGTCTGACGGAAGCAATACAGAGGCCTTACCAAGTTCCTTACTTGCTTGTCTCATTGCTGAGACAAAATACCCAATACCCAAAGTTGAAAGGAGGAAAGATTTACTCATCTCACAAATCAGGGAGGCTTCAGACTCACATTCTAGAGAAGTTCCATACTGAAGAGATAGTGTCACCTTTCTCCCCTGTGTTTTCTTGTAGTAGTCAGTACTCAGCTTATGAAGTGGTAAAGCCTTCTCCTTTAATAATTGTGTGGTGAGTGATCTTACCATCAGCCCTCTACTCATTTGCTCCTGCCCAAGTTCAGTTGTTTCTTTTCTCATGGTGGACAGAATTAATGGCCTTAGAAATAAGCTGCTAGCCTTCCTTGACCTATTTAATAGAGAGAAGATAAATTAATCTCCTTACAATATGGCTGTGATCACGTCATTGCATCTTCATTGATTTTTCACTGAGGATCAGGAAAGTAGAGATTTCTCTTCTTGGTATTCAGTTTCTACAACACTGAACAAATGAATGTCTACGTTTTATTCATGTCATCAAAAATTGTTATGGAACAGGCACTAAACTTGTCTCTGTTTAGTACTGGTTGTCAAAGATAAATGCAAAAAAATTCTTTAATTTCTTACCGCATATTGAAAGAAGCTGACACAAGTAGAAATCATTTTTAGATCATAACAGATAGTCTAATATTATAAATAAATTATTAATTTTGTCTCAAAAGCCAACATAAAGATAATTGAGCTATGGTCTGGGTGTGGAGTTTAAAAATGAGAGCTCTCTTATCATTTATTAGTGCCTTGGGTTTTATTCCCAGAACTGCAGAGAAAAAACTTACACTATATAATTATATCTTTACAGTTGGAAGCAATTCCTGCAGCAGTTAACTCTATAAATAATTGAAATGGTACATGTCCTGTGCTATACATTCCTTTTACTATACCGATATTTTACTATTGGCCATGTCTTCCTGAAATCAAAGTATTACATTCTTTTTTTTTTTTTTTTTTTTTTTGTGGAACCAGGGTTCGAACTCACGACCTTGCACTTGCCCAGCAGGCACTTGTGCCTCGGAGCTATCTCCCCAGCCCCTGAAAGTATTATTTTCTTAAACTACTTACATGACAATAATTTATCTTCTACTCAATAAAATATATACTGAGTAAAACTTGTAAGTATGTGAAATGAAGTATCTTTATGTTTAATTTGTGGATTTGTGATGACCAATGACAACGCATTGTATATATATATATATATATATATATATAT
>PVJA010045959.1:0-15361 GCA_004027025.1 Myocastor coypus | reverse complement strand
TTATAATTTTTATTTTATTTATTTATTTCTTGTTTCCGAACCTTTGTTTGTTTATTCACTCATTTTTATGGCCGGCTCAGCCTGCCCCGATGGCAGGGCTGGCGCAGCATGTGGTGCCGGGGATCGAACCGCGGTCCCTGAAGCCACCCAAGCTTTCCCAAGCAGGCGCTTTAGACCACTGAGCCATCCCGCTGGGCCCGAAATGTGTGCTATTTCTAATGTCTTCTCAATTGGTGTTATGCTGTCTTTGAAACAAATTATTTAAAAAGTAAAGAAGACAAGAAAAAGACTAAAATTTGTTGAAAGTGAGTGTTAATATTTGATTATTTGTCTAATCTTGCATAACTATATCTTTTAATCTTAGCAACAGATTTGATGATCAGAATAGGTAATATAACATCCATTGTTAATTTGCTAGTTTTGTAGTCTTGTTTTGAAAATCTGTAACATATGTATTGTTGTATGTTACTGTTTCTGTCTTTGTATCTGCTTTTTTTTTTTTTTCAGTGCCAGGGTTCAACTCAGAACTTTGTGCTTGGCAGATGGTTGCTTAAGCTACTGAGTTATCTATGCAGCCCTCTGCTAATTGTCTTTGCTTTTTCTTTTTTATTATTCTTCAAAGTAAAATAAAATAAAATAAAAATTTAAGAAGATTTTCATTAATATGAGAATATTTAGCCAGAGATTGCTATAAATAGGTGAGCCCTTTTTCCAAACTGACTGAAATCTTTGAAAGACAAATAGAATGTCCCCACAATACAGAGCAAGTAACTCAATTCAACAGATAGGGTGAGCTCAGAGGACCCCTGCCCTACAAATAATGATGCTGGCTGCAATGTATTCCACAGTATTTACTTTATCTCCCTGTTTTGGATTGGACTGGAGGTAAGGGTTATCAACTAGTTGATAAAGAGCTCCACTATTACCCATTCTACTTCTTTGTACAAAGCATGTGAATTCTTTGTTACGTGTTTTTGAAAAAAGAAGTATCCGGTATGACAGGTCACTGTTTACTGATTTGAAGGCAGCAGTACTCCTTTATAAATATGTTCCTTCCTAAAAAGGCTCTGGTATGGTTTGTGTCTAGTTGTCCCCCTAAAGCCTTATGCAATAATGAGGTAGACTTCTAGGGTTTGTGACTCATTCACAATCCATGGCTGTGATTATGGGTGTGAGCGCTACACCTAGCCTGGGGCTGATAGCCTGAATGCAACTTAAGGGAGACAGACTTGCTTTCTGTAGCCATTTTTCCTGCTACTCCTCCCTTTTGCTGTTGTTGTTTTCCACTGTGAAGAATGACTGCCCTTTGTCATGTTCCAGTCTGAATACGGAATGGAACCTGTACAAACCGTGAGCTGCATAAGCCTTTCCTTCCTTCATTTTAGGTGTTGCATATTTGTCCCATCAATAAGAGTAGAGTAATGGAGCCATGCTCCTTCCTAAAAGGCATTAGCAATTCCCATGAAAATCTGTTTTGATTTTACCTCACCAGCTGTGATGTGATTTTCTTAAAAATGTATAACTTTGCAGAGTTAGAGCCCTGCTAGTGGCATAGGGTACATTCTTTTGTTTTGCAGATACTGATGAAATCTGTTGTATCAAATCACTGGAATCAAAAGAAAACACTGAGAATACTTAACATAGCCAGAGGATTCAGAAGATTAGTTTCACTCTGTCCTGAGCTAACCAAACTTCTCACGTTTATTGAGCGCTGAACAGGCTAAGGATGCGCAGGACAGACAGGGCACTCCTGGGACTTATTACCCTGTCTCCAGCTTTCTGGAGTTACAAGGGGCCAGTGTTCTTAGCCCCGGTTCTTTGCTCCTTGCTCCCTCAGGACAGTAGACTTCCGGCTGATATCATAGCCCAAGCCTTTAGGGATGAATTCTCACAGTCAACTCCCTGTGCCAGGTAAGTTAAGCGCAGCCCCAGAAGCTGTAGCTTAACTTTCTGGTGATCATTTGTTAGCAATTGCATAATCATCTGAGGTACTATAAAATGGAACTTCTTTAGCTACATGTGTTTCTCTCCAGAAGGAAAAATTATTTTTACAGCATTTTCCAAGTTAATGTTCCCAAGTCTCTCAGATATTTTACACATCGAAGAAAATAAAATCTCAAAACAATGACTATGCTGAGTTTGAGAAGTTATGCTTCTCTCATGATCCCCTATCAAGCTTTAAAGTTCTTTAGTCATGAAACTAAAAAACTGCAATAGACAATTTAAAATAAGTACATTTTTACAAGCTCAGGGAATAATTCTAAATGCTTGGAACTTTAAAAATGAGTAGTAAAAAGTAGAAATTAGATCTATCACAGGAAATAGCATCTATGAAAAGACATGGAACTTAGTCCTCTTGAGTTAAAACAAGTAAGTGCTATGAGCCTTTCAATAATATCACTCAAGGTACGATCAGAAGACATTGATCATCCAGGATGATCTAGGGTTCTTTTTTTTTTTTAACTATCTGACCTTTATTATTTAGCATTGAGATCAAGAAACTTGACTTCACCATCATGAAAACATCAAGCTCTTTCCATGCAGCAGGCACTCTGCAATATCTTGAACCTTCCCCAAAACAAAATTTACATAATGGCAGAAACACATTATGGTGGGTAGTGTCAAAATATGACCATCAGTTTTTGATGCTCAAAACCACTTCCTTGAACAGACAATAAAATTCAACTGCTAAATGTTAGCTGAGGTTTTTTATTTCATGATTACTTGTCTTCTGGTTTGTTGAAGGAGTAAGTCAGACAACACTTGCCACAATAATGTCTGTCAAAGTGGCTGGCCATGAAAACTCCTGCACCACATTCATCTGAGGGGCACTCTCGACGAAGATGACTGATTTTGCCATTTTCATCCACCTTATAGTATTTCAGGACAGCCAACTTAACCTTCTTTTTCTTATGCTTATTCTTCTTGGGAGTGGTGTAAGACTTCTTCCTTTTCTTAGCACCACCACGGAGTCTCAACACAAGATGAATGGTAGACTCCCTTTTGAATGTTGTAATCAGACAAAGTATGGCCATCTTCCAGTTGCTTACCAGCAAACATGAGCCTTTGCTGATCTGGAGGAATTCCTTCCTTATCCTGGATCTTGGCCTTTACATTTTCTATAGTGTCCGAGGGTTCAACCTCGAGCGTGATGGTCTTCCCCGTAAGGGTTTTCACAAAAATCTGCATCTTGGCAGCAGTCCCACCACGGATGGCGGATCAGAAAGCTAGGGTTCTTAATATTTATATAAACAAGAGTGAGTAAAATTTTCAGAGCTGGATATTAAATTATCAACAGCTCTTTGTGGTGAAAACCATAGATAGACAGAAAGCACTTTTTGTTGTTGTTGTTTTTTATGAGCAGAGCATATTTATCGAGGGATAGAAAACTGTCCAAGAGAGAGAGCCAGGAAAAGGGGTTCTGAGTGGGAGTCCTCCTTTTAAATTTTTATTTATTTTATTTTATCTTTTTTTTTTTTTACAGTTTTTTTCTTCAGAAAATTAGTCAAGTGAAGTATAAGAGACTGCTTCCCTCCATAGAAATAAAGTGTTTATTTATAGGTAAGTCATGAGATTTTTTTTCTTTGAAAGTTGAACAGGAAATGACACAATGAGAAATAGAATGCTTAAATTAGCTCTAATCATAATTTAATTGAATAATCATCAACAAAGCAGTCTCAATTCATTAAATGTTCTTCTTGTGGAAAGCATTGTTTTTATTTATCCTTAGAGCGTCTGGCAAACATCTTTGTAAGTTACCGCCTCAGTTATTCTCCTTTCATTGTTGGGATAAAATACTCAACATTCAAAATGAAGGTAGGAAGGAGTTATTTAGCACACAGTCATTGGAGGTTTCAGTTCAAGGCTGAGTGCCACATGTCAGGGAGCAACAATTCATGGTGGCAGCAGAAGGCAGAGGGCAAAGGGAGAAGCAGCAGCTCAGGCAGCTAGCCTCTCTTCCCTCCTCATATTGTAATACAGATACATCTGCCCAGGGCACTCACAGCTGTAATCCCAGCCTTGGACCAAGAATCAATCATAAACTCCAGAACCTGCCCCATTACTGCATGATCCTTTGTGGGAATGCCAAGATACAAACCATAACAGTTACAGATTAGCATTGTCTTTATCTAAACAAAGACTAGGGTGAGTCTCACTTTCACTAGAAACAGCATGTTGGGGAGTTGGAAAAGCTAGTCCTTTAGTCCTCGGCCTTCTAGATCGGTACTGGTAAGAACAGTAAGAAGCTATGGCTTGTCTATGCTATGGTGTAAGGAGAAGAAAGAAGTGAAGGCTTAAGATTCCTGTTCTGAGAATTTGAGTCTGGATGCCTGATGTCAGTGAGCAATTACCTGTTCAGCTGCCTAGATTTGTTTCTCTCTCACCTCTGTCTTTCTATTTTGATTCCAACCACTAATCTTTAAATAATCTATAATAATGTGGTAATGCTTTGGCACTCTTAATGGCCATAATGAGTCAGAAGGTAATTACTAGATTGAAAAAAATCCATAATTCAATCAGTGTCCATTTCTGATTTTGCATTCAGTTCATTTTCATGAAAACTCTGCAATAGTTTCATGGTACACAAATATAAAGGGATCATTACTGAGCATATTCGGTTTTCTTTGTTATTACTAATTTAACTTCTATTTAGTGAAAAAGCCTCAAGATAATTACCTACTCCTCATCACTTGCAAGTGTCTAACTATGGATCAAGCTATCAATATCTGCTGGATCTGGACATTATGGTTACCATTGCTAAAGAGCCTTGCTTTACATGATGAACCATTTTTAAACACAGGTAATTTGCAGACAAATTCAGAAAGAAAGAAAAATAAATGCAACACAAAACAAAACAGAGATGCTCCCTGAACTCCCTGGTATCTTAATCCTGGTGTTATTTGTACAAGGGCCAATTGCTCCTGTAAAGCAAAAGAGGCAACTAAAAGCAAGAGGTGAAGTCTGCAGCGAGTCTGGGAATCCCAGTTCACCAGGAATTGATGTCTCCTCAGTTCTTGCTGCTAAACCAGCTTCTAACTTGGGCATCTTGCAAGCACTGGTTTATCCACTTTGAAGTTTTCCTGAGTTTATTTATTGATGTTTTTGTCTCTCAATCCAGCAGGATTTTAGTAGATAATTCCCATGTCTCTTGCATGGCCTGCTTCATAGTAGGCTTTGAAGACAGGCCTATTCATCTTTGTGGTTGGGTAGAATACACTTCCCAGATGTGTGCTTAATTTCAGAGTTTGCTGGAAAGTGTAACGGTTTAGCTGTCCAAAGAATGACACCTTACAACATTTAGAATGGATTAGAAAAGCACAGTGAGTTCTGTTTCCATCCTCTTCCTCTTTTGGGGCACTAACTTTATTCCTTATTCATCAGAGAGGGACTAATACTTAGTCATTATGGTCCTCACTTAATAATGCTTCTTTTTACTCTTGAATTTAAAAGAGCTTATGAAAATCTATGAAGTAAAATGGTTACTGTATATATATTTGTAAATATCTCTAGGATTTTACTATCTTATTAGACAAGATAAAAAAATCTCCCAGTACTGACATAAAAGATTCTGAACTTTCTTGCTCTTTTTTTTGCGGGGGGTGGGGGGCATGTTTTCTTTTACTAAGATGAAAGATTTTATAAAAAGGCGGTAGTGATATCATTAAATCCTTGATGTCACACACTATTAGCATAGGTAAAAGGAAGTTGCCTATGGAATTTCTGGTTATTTTAGTCTGTCCAGTTCATGCTCTAGAGAGTACATAGGCATGGAGAGTTGCTCTGATTCTTGGGATCAGCGCGTTGGAGAAAGGCAACTTGGCTTAATAAGAGAAGACAAAATAGGGAAAACAGCATGAGCTATGGGCTCACATGTGGTTACTTTTCCCCAGATGATCTTGCGTAAGTACCAGTTGATCTTGGGCTATAATTTCCTTGCTTTTAAAATCAACACAATGGGACCATGGAGATAGCTCAGCAGCACAGTGCCTGCTGGGCAAGTGCAAAGTCCTTAGAATGAATAAGACATAATGTCTATTTTCTTGATTTTTCAATCTAATGTGAAAGTCAACCAACCTCAAGAAAGCAAAAGCCATCAGGTATCTATTCTAGGTGAGTGATCTAAGAAGTTTTGTGTGTGTGTGTGTGTGTGTGTGTGTGTGTGTGTGTGTGTGTGTGTAAGCCATTTTTTAAAAGTGAGATTTGAATAAGAAGTATTTTACATACAAAGCCTTAATAAGAATTTCGTTGACCTAAGAAGCAGGACCTGTTAACAGTGGAGAAGTTCAGGTATCCCTCCAAGTCTACTGAAATTGAATCTACACTTCTATATGATCTCTAGGGAATTCATACACATAATAAATTTAAGAAACATATAAAATGATCAGTTAATCCACATAGATTTCTTTTTTTGTGTCAACATTGACTGTGCTGTAATAAATGTACTTACTTATTATAGTAAGAATACAACAGTATGCACATACAAGAACTGTGCTTAATCTTGACAACTTAGTTTTAAAATTTTGGTACAATTTTAGATGAATAAAAGCATTTCCAAAGTCAGGAAGGGTTTATCATCAAGCAGACATATACACACAAATAAATAAAAATATAAAACATGCTTGTAAAGACATTTGAGAAGGAATCCCTCTCCACATTACTAGAAATAAAATAAGCAAATAAAACCACTGTCAAATAACTATAGAAAACCTTCAATTTAAAACCAAATTCCATGCCACTCAGTTGTCTCTCTTCTGAGTACATAGTATGAGTGATACATGCAGATGCATATATACAGGTGGGGAACATACAGAATCCTATATCTGGAAACAGGCTAGGTAAGTTCAAAAGGTAAAGAGATAAAATAGTTAAGATGAGCAGATAGGTTAGATATGGACAGGTAGTTAGGTGGAAAGATGAATGGATGGATGGATGGATGCAAAGACGGATGGATAGATACATACATACATACATACATACATACATACATTCATACATACGTAGAGTGAACTGCTACTGAGTCATAACAGAAAAGGTGCATCTTTTGCAGAGGAATCCATGGGACTCCACATCCTAATGATAAATAAATGCTAGGCCTAGAGAGTTTACATTTCCTTTACCTAAGAAAAGCAATACTTACAGGCCCAGCAGAACGGCTCAGTGATCTAAAGCATGGGCTTAGGAAAGCTTGGGCGGCTTCGGGGACCACGGTTCAATCCCTGGCACCACATGCTGCGCCAGCCTTGACCTCAGGGCTAGCTGAGCTGGCCATTAAAAAATGAATAAGCAAACAAACAAAAGTTCTGAAACAAGAAAATAAATAAATAAATAAATAAATAATTTAAAAAATTCTTAAAAAAAAAAAAAAGCAATACTTACATAGAAGGACAAAGTAAGGAATTCTTGGAGGTGGGCAAGGAGAAGGGGAAAAGGGGAAAATGAACCACAGCTAATAAATGCGAGCAATACACATGTATGAGCAGAATAGATTGATGATACACAATAATCCTAGCGCAATGGAAACAATGATATTTAAAAACATCATAAAAAAAAAAATCATAAAATCTCAGGCCTCTGCGCAGATTTCTTTGATTATACTGGCAAAAGCTTTTTCACTTTAGGACAATTGGAAGCAAGATTGCAATGTATTAGTTGAATAAATAGGATGTAAGGAATGAGGTGTGAATCACCTTGCAATTTGGGGCAGCAGCAAAGAGGGGATAAAGGATCAAAAAATTGCTTAGGATAAAAGATGTGTATTTGTGTATATAAAGGTACGATGAGAGGGTGTGTCAACATGAATACGTGGAGAAAAGCAAAGGATCAGGACAAGGGTAACCAGGACAATTAGCCTGTGATGGGAGCAGTGACGCTTCCTTCATTAGAGCAAGTTAGAGGGTGGGAAGGGTGCCTGTCCTAACGATTCACCCAGGGACATCTGAGCAGCTTCTGGCACATTAATTGCCTCTTGTCAGTGAAGTATCAAGTCTGCGCATCACATGTGTGCAAGAAACAAAAGGATAAGGAATTTGAAGCATAATAAATAGTAAGATAATCCTTCCAGGAAACATAATCAGACTACATAGAAGCTACCATAGAATTATTTGACAGTGTTCAGTACCTTTCTAAATTCAGCGATCGACATATATAGTAAAATCTCCCCAGTGACAAGACTCTCGTGTTTCTCCCTCCCTGTGCTCATGTGTGTGGGTGCAAGGTTGGAGTTAATCATCAGAAGTCACCCTGGAATGTTGCAGTGTGTATAATCAAGTTCTCGGCGACTGTTTCTGTCTCAGAAATTAAAGGTTAGATACAGATATTTAGCTTCAATGATAATAAGATGACGATCTCTCCTCTGCAGTCGAGTTTTCTGTGCGTCTTCTGGAATACTCATGATACACTGACTTAGGTATTACCAGCTCCATTTTGCTAATGAACAATGAATATAAAAACGTCCAGTAAACTACAATTCTGCATCAAATTAAGCTCTATTTGATAAGATCTGCTTAACTGCCACCCCTAGAGCCATTTCATTATAACAATGCAAGTAATTTTTTTTAAAGGAGTGAGAACAAAATCCATTTTTTTTTCATTTGTTTTGGTTTAAAAGCAAAAAGCTGCTGATTTGCTTCACATTATTTTCTCTTTCAGTGGCATGAAATTGAGTGAAAGATGACATGAGTTTTCTCATGTCATCTTTCAACATTCAGCAAAGAAATACGAAATCTTGGAAACCTTGCATCTTGTAATTCCTCACTAGCATGGGAACAATCTGAAAGGAAGGCTCAAGCTAGGCATGTAGAGCGTCCTCCCTGCTTGCTTTGCCATGCTAGGGATGAACCAAGGGCCTTGTGCATGCGTAGGCAAGAGCTCTAACGCTGCGCTACACCCCCACCTCCTTCCTGGGTTTTAAGAAATGATTTATCTGTGGCCTGGTACATCTTTTCTTGCATAATATGAAAGATTTTTCATGTATGAATGTCCTCATAAAACCTATGGATTCATACATAGGCCTTTCCAGAGCTGGCTGAATCTAGTGTATGTGACATTGGGATTAAAGGTATGGGATTACTGAATTAATCCACAGATCAGTGTAGCATAGTTTTGAGTGTGAATAATGGGAAGGTCCCCCTCCCCCCGGTTATGAGGGCACAAAAGGCTGGCAGCTTGATGAAACAGAACGGAGAGATAGGTTTGCTGCTGCTGCTGTTCCACTGATGCTGTCTCTTGCTGGCTCTTCCCTGAACTTTCTCTTCCGTGGTGCCACCTTACTGTGGCCTCAGCTGACCGTGGACTGAAACCACTACAAACTATGAGGTGAAGTAAAATTGCCCTCTAACTTGTGGGAGTCAGGTGTCTTTGTCTCAGCGACAGGAAAAGTAGCGAGAATACAGGCTTCAGGTACAACGTATTAAGCAGTGTCATCCCAAGGTAAGTATCAGCCATTAGAAATTGGGTAACATAGTCAGATTTCTCCAGGAGTCTGGGAATGGAAAGAAGAAGGTAGGCAGAAGCCAGCAGGGAGGCGGGAGGCTGAGCACACTGGGGTGCCACGCATGTGCTGATCTAGTTGATGCCTTGAAGGAGAAGATCTTAAGGTCTGTGTTCCCAAAGCTTCCCATGCTCTGAAAAGACAGATTAGCTGAGTCCTGGGAAATCTGAATGCATTATATTGTGCAAGTAAGCTGAGCTGGGTGAGGTAGACCCGCAAGTCTCCAGTCCACCAGCCCTGATACAGCACACTGCTATCTGTAACAAGGATTTCCACCATCAGTGTTAAAAAGGACAGATACTTCTTAAAAACCTTTAAGTGGCTCATTTGTGAAGTATGATTTATATATGATCCTTGACTTATGATGATTTACTTTTGGATTCCTCAACTTCATGATGGTACAAAGCAATATGTATTCAAATAAAACCGCACCTCGGACTTTTCAATTTTTATTTTCTTCCCAGACTAATGCCATGGTATGCAGCTCTAAAGTAATGAGATTGTGAGCCACGGTTCCCAGTCAGTCACGCAATCAGGAGGCACCAATAACTGACCCTCTATTTATAGTGTGTTAAATTATGACATTTGGCAGGTCACCTGGCTACATGCATCTTTGACTTAAGGTATTATTATTTTATGATGTATCTATTGAAATGCAATTCAATGGTAGGTTGAAGAACATCTATCCTCAAAAAAAGCTACAGTTAGACACCTTTTTACAATTTAAAATAGAAATACTTACTCTAATACTTGAGTAAAACTGAGTAATTATTTGAGTAATTTTTTCTTTCATAGTTGAGAAAAAAACTACATTAAAACTGAATGTAAAGGGGCCCAGCGGGATGGCTCAGTGGTTTAAAGCGCCTGCTTGGGAAAGCTTGGGCAGCTTCAGGGACCGCGGTTCGATCCCCGATCCCCAGCACCACATGCTGCACCAGCCCTGCTCTTGGGGCGGGCTGAGCCGGCCATAATAATGAGTGAAAAAACAAAGGTTCTGAAACAAGAAAAAAAAAAAAAAAAAAAAAAAAAAAAAAAAAAAAAAAAAAAAAAAAAAAAAAAAAAAAAAAAAAAAAAAAAAAAAAAAAACTGGATGTAAAGAGATTTGAGGAAAGTATTCTTTAAGCAAATTATGGAATTCTCTGTAACATGTGGGTGGTTGTTATTATCTCAGTTATTCTTCTATCACTGCAGAGACAAAATACGCAACACCCAAAATTAAAGAAGGAAAGATTTATTTAGCTCCAGTTTGTGGAGGTTTAAGTCCATACACAGCTGGCTCCAAGGGAGACTGGCACATGGCAGAAGGCAGAAGTTTATGGTAGTGGAAAACAGCGAAAAAGCAAGAGCAGATGGGGGGGTAGCAGCAACAATGGCCACAGAGAGCAAGTCTGTCTCGCTTATGCTGTAGTCAGGCTATCCGCCCCAGGCTGGGTGTAGCGCTCACACCCATAATCCTGGCCATACTCTCATCGATAACCCCAGAAGTACTCACACCCATACTCTAAGCACTGGATCCAGAATTAATTACAAAGTCTAGAAGTCTGCCCTATGACTGCAGGCTTTGAAGGAACAACTAAACACAAACCATAACAGGTATATAGCCAAAAAGAGCTTCCTTATGGAAGAAGGTCTAAAAATTTTTATTCAACAATGATTCTTGGGCTCAGCAAGATGGCTCAGTGGTCTAAAGCACCTGCTTAGGAAAGCTTAGGCAGCTGCAGGGACCACGATTCAATCCCCGGCACCACATGCTGTGCCAGCCCTGCCCTCAGGGCAGGCTGAGCCAGCCATAAAAATAAATAAATAAACAAACAAACAAAAGTTCTGAAACAAGAAAAAAAATAATGATTCTCATTTGTATACTAAAGAATTTCCAAACCTAATCATCATTTATCATCACGAATCTCCAGGGTCAGTCAACAAGAGTGTCAGGGGCACAGCAGGTAACTTTTCCAACCATCATGATGTTATGCTTTCTCTGCGTAAAGAGTAATTTTAGCAGCGTTAGGTTTCAGAGAAGTCAAATCCATAAACCCATGAAAGCCACAGTGACAAAAATCACAGTCTGTTAGCAAAGATTCGCCTATGATATTGTTTAATTTCACCCCAGGAACACTGAAAAGGTAAATAGTGCTCTATCGTCGGTGCTTTTCTTCCTCTTCTGTAAACCATTTCATACGTCTGGGACTCTATGAATTTATTTCTTCTTAGTAGATTTCGTATTCTCATTACAATTCTGTCAGCCTGTGGAGCCAGCCTCAAAGAAGTTTGCTCCTCACTTACCCCAATGACCCAAGTCTCCTACTTACTATTCATTCAGATGTGTTAAGGCTGCTGATGTAGACGTAGAATATGACGTAACTAGCTCTTTAGTAGAATGGAAGAGGCACCAAAGGAGGGAAATGGGCCAACACTATGATTTCATAACTAAAATGTCCCAAACATTGGGAAGAATGACAATCCTCTTACATGTTCTGTTCCTGATAGAAACAGATAGGATCACAATAATCAGCTGTCTGTCCTAGCAAGGGCGAGCACAGAGGAGCTGGGAGCATTGGTCAAGGTCTTGACTAGGCCCAGCTGGTTACTGAGAGAGAAATAAATAGCTCAACCTTAAAGCTCTGATGAGAGCTCAGCATCTGGTGAGCCACTTGATCATGATCTTCCCAAGGACATTAGCCACCTACTTTCTGGAACCTTCACATATGATGCTTTACAAGCAAAGTGACGTCACAGATGTGACTGAGCTCTAAAAGAGCTTAAACTGTAGAGATTATCCCAGATTATATGGCTGAGCCAGTGTAGTCACAGAAATCTATCATACAGAATAACAGACAAATCAGAGTCATAAAAGGAAATGTGTTAATGGGCATGGAAATCAGAGTAATAGAGGGCCAGGAGTCACAGAAGGTAGGATGCTCTAGAAGTAGGGAAAGGTGAGCACATAGGTCCTTTCCTTAGAACCCCCAAAGGAAACATAGCCTTCCTACGGCCTTGGAGATAAATGAGCAACACAATGGTAAGAAATTTGTGTTGTTTTAGGCAACTAGATTTGTGATCATTTGTTGCAGCAATGATAGAAAACTAATACAAGTTCTACAGCTTTGTGACATGAACTTGTAGTAAGGTCTTTTCACACTTTATTTTCCTGCCATTACATTTTTTAAGTCACAAAATTCTCCATTTAGCCTTTATCACTTATGCTTATCTATTTATTCCTTGTTGTCTTTGCATAACTTCTCCAGAAGTAGGAATCGAGTTTATAATTCTAATGTATACCATTCATTTTGGGAGAAATCTTGGAAAACACAGGCAACTAGAGTGGAAACGTGAGACGGGGAAACAAGCATACTGAAGAAGCACTGTTGGCGCTGGGTCTTCAGTAACTGAGGAATTTTCAGCAATCATGCAGAATACATATGTCATAGCTTTCTCCAAGAAGCAAAGGAGCCTGGTATTTATGTACCAGCCCTCATTCATCTATTTTCAGCCCTCTGGAAGGAAGAGAACGAGATAATCTCCTGCATCACTGGCTTGTACAGTTCCTAAGCAGAGTACACTATAGGGATACAAGAAGGGCCTTGCTGAAGAATCCCCACGCTAGTGAGGTATTGGGGCCCCCACAGACAGTCCCCCTAAGAGAGATACACGTAGCATTGACAAATCCGATGAACCCCTTATTTTAATTTTTAAAAACAGCTTTTCAGTTTCCACTACTATCATTGTTTCAGCCCATCAAGAGTCTTAATAATGAATAGCAACAAATTGCTTGTGTTTATTGTTTTTGTTATATGCTACTTCTTCTAAAACAATAGTTTTCATATCAGCCTTTGCAGTCAGTCTAATCCAATGAATTTTATTTTTCTTTCCAGATCCATAAACATGTTTTGTGAATCATTTCACCATTACTTTGTCTTTCTTTAAACTACCTACAACAACACCGATTTATTTATGTATTTCATTTTTTGTGCCAGAATTACAGGAACTGGGAGCTCTACTGCTACGTTTTCAGATTTTGCTCATCCCAAGTGGTTGCTCCGAGTATTTCTGAACATTTTCAGAAATCTCTCTCACACATGTTCCAGGGCGAATCCTCTTGTCCTTTCTACTCTGATCTCCTCTTCTTGGTACCCTGCTGCTATGATATGAGGGTCTCAAAATGCCAGCTATCTATTTAAGTTTTCCACTGTCATTGCTCCCACTGAATACTCAGCATGAGGAAAAAACCCTTGTCTTCCTTCTTCCTCTGCTTCTGAAGTCTCCAATGGGCCTGACTTTCCAAAGAGCAACCTGTCTCCCTCCTTTCATGTTTGCCTTTGTACTTTCTGTTCTCTCTGCAACGGCTGTCATGGCCTGTGACGCTGTAACGTCTTTTCTTCTCCTCTCTGCCTGAGCTCCTTCAATGGCGTTCTCTCTCATATTGAATAAATTCTAACCCAACACTGGCCTGGAAGGGTTTGCGTCATCTCAACCCCTCAGCACCTCTCCAGCCTTTCTCTTACTACTCTGCACCTTTTGTTCCTCTGCCACAGCCACCTGGACTTCCTTGTTCTGCTATGCGCACAGGGCCACATGCCTTCTTCAGCACCCGGGATGCTCTTCTGCCTGGTGCACTTTTCCCTGATGTCCTCTAGCGTGCTGAGTCGCTTCTTTCAGGCTTCCCGAAGCGCCCAGCGCCCCGCCCCATCAGCTTCAAGCAGCTCAGCTGTGGTGTGCTCACCCCAGGTCCCATTTCAAGCTTACTTTTCTTCTTAGCACTTACTGTTTTTAGCCACTGTTTGGGGTGTTGTTGTTTTACTTGATTGCCTTTGATTTCTATGTTTCCTAATGGGAAAGACAGAAACTTCGTTTTCATTGATTTATCTCTTGCACTGTAAACTATATCTATTCTCAGTTATATTTGCAATAAAAAATTATCAGCAGATTAGTACTTCAAACAAGCTTCTCTTTCCTTAATCTATTTCTGAAATTAAAGAAAGCATTTGATTGCTACTACACATTGTTTGCTTAGGGATGCCAGGGTCTAGGGCCCTTCACGGAGCCTACTGGGCTCCTTCTCCATGTGGTAGGCTTCTGTGCACAGCTACTTCTAGAATTAATCCAGGAATCTCCACAGCTCAAAGCCTAGGTTGTCTTTGATTGCAGACAAAGAGATCATTTCTTTGGTACATCCAAGGCCAGACTATTCTGTGCTCCTGAAAGTGATCTTTTAAAAAATAACTAGAAGTGCAATATCCATTCTCTTCTGGAAACATACTGATTCTATCCATAAGGATCCTCAGTTGTCACACCTTAAAATGTTATTTAAAGGGAAGTTTAGGCTGGGAGATAGCTCTGTGGCCTAAGCACCTGCCTGGCAAACAGAAGGACCTGGGTTCATTTCCCACTACCACATGCTGCGCCTGTCCCAGAACCCTGGACTCATCATGCTGGTCACTGAAACCGAGTGTGGTAGCACATGGCTGTGATCCTAGCACTGGAGAGGCTGTAATCCCAGCGCAGGGGAAGCTGAGACAGGACGATCACTGCAAGTCCAAACTGTGTCTCAAGACCCTGTACCAAATAAACAAACAAATAAAAGATTAAAAGTAAAAAAGGAAACTTGGAAACTTTCTCTGATTCTGAACTATTTGATTTTCCAGTTCAGATTATGCTGAATTCAGACCTTTTCCTGTGTGTGTGTGTGTGTGTGTGTGTGTGTGTGTGTGTGTGTGTGTGTGTCTGTGTGTGTGCAGGGTCTCACTATACAATCCAAGCTCAAACTGATCCTCCTATTTTCAGCCTCCCTAGTGCTGGGATTATAGGCATGTACTACCATGCCCAGACTCCCTTTGTCGTTTTTTTTTTTTGTTGTTGTTTTTTTTTTTTTTT
>PVJA010045958.1:0-15365 GCA_004027025.1 Myocastor coypus | reverse complement strand
CCAGAAAGGGGTCCACTGGGGCCAGAAAGGGATCCACTATGGCCAGAAAGGGGTCCACTGGGGCCAGAAAGGGGTCCACTGGGGCCAGAAAGGGGTCCACTAGGGCCAGAAAGGGGTCCACTGGGGCCAGAAAGGGCTCCACTATGGCCAGAAAGGGATCCACTAGGGCTAGTAAAATAAAGAAACTTGAAGAAAAGCCAGAAAGTTAGGTAGCATTACTGATAGCACAAAGAGGGAGCCACAGAGTCTCAGACTCAGAGGATTTTGCGTGGAGGGTAGTTGGGCCCGCTTGAGTCCTGCCTTTCCTTTCCTTCCTAGATTCTGGGACTCCGGACACTCCTGTAGCACTGAGCCCCGAGCCTAGCAGGATAGGAGGGTGAAGCAACCGTGCAGATAGAGCCTGGCCCTCCGGCGTTGCTCAGTCAGATGAAAAAGTGAAATATTTTTAAAGTTGTGAGTGGGTAACTCCAAGTGACCTGGTGGTGCCTGGGAAGGAGGGGTGCTGCGGGGTTCAGGGAGGGCCCGTGCTCTGGTCCTGCGTAGACTCCACCGGCATGCCCCAGCTGTGGTGTTGTGGAAGGCCCAGACCTCTGCGTTTGCTTTGCACATCGCTGCCATGGAAAAGTGGTTCATCTCCAAACACTGTCTCTGTTTAAAATCTGGGCAAAACCCAAACGTTCAGTGGCCAGAGCCAGCGTGGCAGTTTGACGTAGATAGTGGCTGTGCACAGCGACCATAGCTGCAGGGCTTCAGCCCGTCATCACGTGTGGAGCAGAAATATAGATGAAGGATCCGATACCCACACAGCCCCGAGGCGATACCGTAGGAGCGGCAACCAGAGGCAGAGCCGCAGCGGCGCAGAGGTCTCCAGGTTTGTCCTGGTGCCGTCAGCGCTGATTACCCAGGAAAAATCGAAGCTACACCTGGGTCTCTGCGACATGCTGCTCAAGTCACCGCAGACCATCGTGTCACTCATTGGTCATACCTTCTTTGGGCAAAAGTTAACAATTGCAAATAATTAAAATGGATATATTAGGTTAAAACAGAAATCGATTCGTTAAAGGAAGAACGTTTCAAGGGACTTGCAGGTACAGGCGTGCATGGGCTCTAGGCCGGGCAACTTTAGCTCTGATGTAACAAAGCCGAGCGATCTGAATGGCTGTTCTGCCAGGAGCCGACCCTCACAGAAAAGCAGGAAATAGAGCTGTTTTCTGTCTCTCCAAGACAGTTGACGCTAAAAGACAAGTTTCTACCTTTTCTCCTTGAGGTGATTAATTTAAAAAGCTTTTTTTTTCACCCCTAAGATAAAAAGTTTGCGTTTTAAAAGATCATATTTCCTAGTGTTTATTGAGAACATTTTAAATGACTGAAGTTCTTTTGATTCCTAATAAGGTCGATTACTTGCTTATTTTACAGAACTAAACTAAAACTGGCATAAAAAGTTTTGATGTTTACAAACATGTGTAAGTTTGGAGTTCAACTGAAGAGCAGTGGGGCATAAACAGTGTCACTTGCTTTTGGCATCCCATTTAAGTAGTGGCAGGCCTGGCAGCAGCCTCCAAGGTCACAAGCTGTGACAACTTCTTTGTGCTTGGGTTACCTCATCCAACAGAAACATACTGTGTGCCGCACTGCTCCAGCCACCCCCAAATGAGTTTCAGGCTTCATTGGGGGATATTACTTGGCTCCATCCAGATTTGGGGCTAATTTATCCGGTGTATTAATTATCACATTCTTCAGATAAGTTAGACTGATGTGTTTGTTCTCACACATGGATCAAGGAAGGCTATTTCAAATGTAGAATACAGCTTCCTCACCATAGAATCAAAATTCAGGTACACAAACAAGGTGGGGAACCAATCCTTTCCGCTTCACTTGCCAGTATATGCTGTTCAATGTTTAATATTTTACAAAACGTGGAAGCATAGCAATGGAGAGATAATTCAAGCAGGTGAAGCAAAAGGCTAACCTGAGGTGGAGGATGTAATCGCGTTTTTTTCCCAGAGAATGCTGAGTGACCCATTTGGGTACCAGAGCATGCCGTTAGGCTGCATCATGAAACCAGGTCTTGGGAGGAAGCTGACCACCAGGAGGCTAGATCCGACCTGGAGCCTGTTGACAGAGCCAACAAAGTGGAAATCTGAGGTCGGAATAGATGGCAGTGCATATGTAACTGAGCTGAAAAATTTTTAATAGAAAATAAAATTTAAAATATGCATATTGCCAGGTGTGGTGGCTCATGCCTGTAATCCCAGCGCTTGGGAGGCTGAGGCAGGAGAATTGGTGCGAGTTTGAGACCAGCCTGGGCTACAAAAGTGAGCTCAAGACCAGCCTGAACTGCACAGCGAGACCCTGTCTCAAAAAGACAAATAAATAAATAAAAATAAAATATGCATATTAATTATAGGTAAAAGATTCTATTCCTTCCAAATTTTTTTCTGATGAGAGAGTTCTGCTAATTGATGAATAACAAAGTCTGACTTGTCTATAGATACAAATGCTTAAAAATTATAATAGAGTTACTGTTAAAGTTTGTGTACAGGTGTTCCCCCAAAGCCTCATGCAGTAATGGAATGGTTTGGCTTCTGAGGTTTCTGATTGATTATTGATCCAGTGCTGGGACTGCAGGTGTGAGTACTACCCCTACCCCTGGGTTGGAAATCGGCCTTACAGTGTAACTTTGCTCTCTGCTCTTTGCTGCCACCATGGACAGCTGCCCCCTGCCATGTGCCACTCTGCCTTGGAGCCAGCTGAGTATGAACTGAAACCTCCAGTAGCTGTGAGCTAAGTAAACCTTTCCTTCCCTAATTTTGAGTGTCAGCAATGACAGAAGAGTAACCAAGATAGTTAGCATAGTTCAGTTTGGCCAAGGATATATTTGAGTGCACTCTAATTTTGTAAAGATGTTTGTTTGTGTGTTTTGTATATCTTTTATTTGTCTATTTGTATGTCATTCCATGAACAGCAACTCTTTTTTGTTGAGCTCAATAGTTTTTCTCTTTTTTTAGATCATAAGATCTAAAAGAGTGCTTTCTCCTGAGTTAACAGTTGGTCTAAGTGACATCAAAATTGGTTTACTCACAGGTCATTAAAACATTTAAGCTAATTAAACAAAAAATCCTTAGGATGGGGAGAGATTATTAAACAGGACTCCAGTTGGTGAATGAAGGAGTGGCCAATCTTCATTCATTAATAAGGAGCCCCAGTAATCTCCATGTTTCCTGGGAGACATCCCCAGTAGCTTGGTCATTGGTTAAAAGATAGTTTTCAGAAAAAAGTACAATAATATATTTTCATAAAAGATGCTCTTAGTTCAAAACTAAATTAAGAAACACAGGTTTTCACATGCGTATGGTAATACATTATTGTTAATATCATGGCATATTAAATATATTCATGATTCTGGATGTACAGGTCTTCCAAAATGTAAACAAAGATTGCTTATTTTGAAAAGACTTTTCATTTATATTCTGACCTCTGCCTTTAAAAAAAGATTATGTGATATACATTTCACTAAAGGATAACAAGTTGGAGAAAAGTTTCTTATGTATTGGATAGATATGATTGATTATGTTATGTCAAAATGAAAATTTAAGTATGCTGCAAAATATCTTCAGGATTGTCGTGCTCCAAATTATATATGGCTTTGATTTCTAAATTTATGTGTAAAAATGAATAATCAATCGCTTCTCAGCCTTTTGGCTAAGATCAAGTGTAAAAATGAATAATCACTGTCTGTTAACATTCTATAAGGATTTAAGTATTAGAACACCCACGGCTGTTAGAAAGTAGCAGTTCCGTTTTATATCTAAGGGGCTCGATATTCAGATGGACAATAATGTTAACATCAACTCTAGGAGCACGGGCGACTTCTCACGAAGCCCTTCCTGCAGCGTGCTGCCCCTCACTCATGAGGAGGCCTAGAAATGTCATCAGGTAAATAGGAAAAAGAACTTCATGAAAAGGAAGTCAGATTGTCCACCAAAAGCTCCTGTCAAGAATGACCCCACGAAACATATGCATGTCGGAGATGTCAGAGGATGATGTTCATGATTCCAATGGGCACTGTGTTCTCTAGCTGTGTTCCTCTAAATGTACACCACGGAAAGCCATACATTTCGACTGATGGTTATATGCAGAACACTTAAATGTCTTAAGTTTGATCCATTTGGTTGTATTTGTATGATTGAGCATATATCTGTAAGCTGATTTGTTTTTTGTTGCTACACATAGTTCTGCAGACAGTGGTTTGGAACTGAACCTGGTCATTGCCTTAGTGTGCTGGGTCAGTAGTTCTGGGTCACCTGACTAAAGCCATTGTCAGGGGATCAGGAGGCCTCAAGTGAGGCTGAAGTAAAAAACTAAATTAAGCATCATGGTTTTGTACCATGCTGCATTGTCTGGCCCACTGAGGTTATGTTGTCTTAGGGTCTTCTCCTTATCCAGATGCTCTTTAGGAGTGGCCATGTTTTATGACCGTGGGACAGAGGCTCATGCTTGCTTGCCCCTGACACAGGAATTTGCTGTCTGTGCCTTGTGTCTTTCTTTTAACAGTGCAGCTTATTTCTTCAAAATTTTGGGGAGAGCCAAGTTCTCTTGTAAGAGATGCTTCTGATGATGTCATACCTGCCCAGAATGGTTTTTAGATGAAGTCAAGAGACATCTGTAAGGTTTTCCAGATATACCTATGTGTTAGTTAAGAAGCAGAGCTGCGTTGTTGGCACCCCATCAGCTTTGTCATGTGGCACTGGAGAGAATCGAGTCACAGGTTCTGCTCACAGACAAGGACCAACATGACACAAAGTGTAGTACCAGACCCTGGGAGCCTGAGGACATCTTGCCATTCTGTCTACCACCTTAGGAACAGTTAATTCTTGAAAAAGTATTCAAGGGTGTAACACTTCATTTAAGAGTATTCAAAGAAGCTCATACCATATCAAAATAGCACAGCTGCCACAGGACAATGCAATAAAAAATTAAATGTCATGACTGGCCATCCCTGCTGTGAGACTAAGAATCATTTCTATTCTCCCTTGCAACTTGTCATCTAGTCCATAGTTTCCACTTAACAGGTGGTGCTTTCATAACCGGACAGTTTCTATTTACACTCACAATACAAACACTGGAGCTGGGGTCTATTTCCACAAAGGTCTGAGATTTGCAAGCCCTCTCCCCAGGACAAATGTTCTATACTGTACCTAAATTTCTCTTACGAAAATTAAAAAAAAATAACCAAACACTTGGACTAGGGATATAGCAGCATAAACACCTGCTTGGCAAGTACAAGGTTCAGTACTGCAAAAATAAATACAAAAATAAATTTCTCTTAGGTTGGAACTGTTACGGTTTATATCTAGTTGTCCTCCCAAAGCCTCATGCAGTCATGGGGCAGGGACTTCTATAGATTGAGACTTGACTCATGAGTCACTGGGATTATGTGATTTAGTACTGATATAGGGTTTGAGACTTGATCCATGATCCCTGGGATTATGTGTTTTAATACTGATGGGATTATCAGTCTGAGAACGGCTGGGACTATGGGTGTGGTCTAGGGTGGATATCCTACAGTGGAGAGCCTGATTGGAATATAAAGAGCAACAGAGAGACAGACTCAAGCTGAAGCTGTTGCTCTGCTGCCCTGTTTGGTTGGCTGCCTCTGTCGCGATTATTGCTGTTCTGCCACCATGAACTGGATACTCTTTGCCCTGTTCCACTCAGCCTTGGGCCAGCCGAATATGGACTGAAACCTCCACGAACTTTGAGGTAAGTAAGCCTTTCCTTCCTTCATTTTGGCTGCTGGATATCTGTCCCAGCAACAAGTACAAAGTAACTAAGACAGAATTAAAACAATCTCATATTGTTTCTATTGGTTGACTACAGCCACCTTCCAAGTCTTGCTGCTCTTGTTATCCCTGATCCACCCACTAATAAACAATCCTTTAAGGAGCCTTCATGCACATTCTTTATGATCTGGTTGGACACTGAGTCCCAGGAAAGAAAGCTTCAAACTAAGTCATTCCCCTCATTACCATACCAAAGGAACCAATCTCTTCAAATGCATAATTCTGACTGAAAGAATCTCAAGGAATCCATTTAATTTTTTAATTTTATTTTGCAGGACCAGGGCTCAAACTCACCACCTTGTACTTGCCAGGCAGGCACTTATGCCATGGAGCTATCTCCCCAGCCCCCCTCCCCAAGAATCCCTTCTGAAATGACTACCCGCCATATAGCTCTAACCATAACAGGCTGCAAAAGGTGAAGCTACAGCAGTGTTCTGTGGTCTGCTGGGCTTGAGTAACAGAAGAGACCAGGATGAACAGGGGAGAACCCTGAAGAATGTCTAGGCCAGCGAAGTCTTTTTGTGTGACACCATAATGACGATATATGTGTCCAAATAATAGGATCTAAAACAGAGAGCTGCATCCTAGTTTAGAGTATGGGTTTCAGTGAGCAATAATATATCAGCAGAGTAAAAACTCGGCGGCATTCTAGTGTATAAACAACAAACTAATCAAGAGAGAAGCTAAGGAAACCACTCCTTTCATAATACTATCAGCAAAATGAAGCCCTAATCTACTAATCAAAGGAAGTAAAAGATCTTTACATTGAAATCTATGATATTCTGTATCAAAGAGGAATTTATTATCTATCTATCTATCTATCTATCTATCTCTCTCTATTTCTGTACTAAGGACAAGAGCTATAGAGTCTATGAGGTCTCACTACTAGACTGGATTCACAGTGACTCTCTTATTTTCAGCCATCCAAACACTGGGATTACAGGCGTGCACCTCCACACCCAGTTTCAATCGCTGTCTCAGCTTTCCTCAGGGGTGGGGCCAGCGTGACATACCAGGGATTGAACCCTGGCTACTGCGCTCTGCCTAAGCAGCCACTTTAGTCCTTTGAGCTATTAGGTTGGCCCTCAAAGAAGATCTTAGAAAATGAATTCTTTGCTCTTTTTGTTTTTCAGAAAGAAGAAGAAACACAAGGAAAATGACCATGCTGCCAAAATGGTTATGCACATTTGCTGCAATCCCAACCAACATAACCATAATATACCTCAGAGAACTACAGAGAACATTCCTAAATGCAGCTGGAATTAGAGGAGATACAGAAGAGCAAAGACAATTCTGGGCAACAAAGGTAGATCAAAAAGCACCACAACTCCTGCATTTAAACCATACCACAAAGCCACTGTGATAAAGGCAGCATGGTACTGTCCCCTCCAAGACAAAAACAACCAAACAAAAAACCCCCAGGCACAAGGATCAGGGTAACAGATTAGAAGATGCAGAATCAACTCCAAACACTCTCAGCCAACTTATCTTCCACAGAGGGATCAAGCAGCTTCGCTGAAAGAAAGCCCCTTTAATAAATGGTGCTGGAAAAAGTAGTTTTCCACATGCAGAAGAGAAAAATTGAGCCTAGGACTCTTACCCTGCCCTAACTGAACTCACAATGTTGAAAATATCTAAATATTAGAAGAGAAACCCTAAATCTGTTGGAAGATAGAATAGGTAGAACTCTCGAAAACCTTAGTGCAGTGTTCAAAGCTACTACAACAGTGAGAAAACAGTGCATGCTCAGAGGGTTCAAGCTGGAATGAGGAGTGAAGACAGAAAGGCCATTTCCTCGTTTCGTTCGCTGGTATGCTCTCCTCTGTCCCTTGTGTAGAAGGAAGCAATTAGGACAGCAGTTATATTTAGACACAGTTCCTCAGTGAAAGAATTCATCTCTCCCGTTGAGAATATTGATCTTGTCCTTGAATTTCAATGAGGTACATTTTCTGTTTTTACAACTTGCCATGGAAATCATTCCCTCTCCATTCAAATAATTTCAATAGGAATGATTCAACTTTTAATGAATTTCCTCCTTACTACCAGTATGTCTATCATAACTGCAAGCTTAGGTGATCTCAGAGGGACGAGGAGACCAGAGGCCCGTCTGTGGCATGAGCGTGTCAGGAATCGCTGAGGCCCAAGATGCCTCCCCAAGCATGGAGGGCTCTGTCTCTCACAGCCGGACACACAGTGGCCCACTTGGGGCCTGATGCAGGCGGGAGGCTCCAGAGCCGTTCGGCGCGCATGTGCGATGATAGCTGGTGATTGCAGAACTCCACCGGCCTGGGGCGATGTTCCACTCCGCTGAGTGTTGTTTACCAGATTAACTGTTCGGATAGATCACATCACAGCTCTGAGGTCAGTTTCCTCATCTGGAGGATGAGAGTGGAAGGTCTATTCTTCGGGTTGAGATGACATGTAAGATCCGCAGAGCTGAGGCTGTGTTCCTATTTGATTAATTGCCATCGCCCTAGGACCTACTATATGGCTCATGTATATTTCATATTCAATGTATCTGTAATACCTGCCTGTATCTCTCTATTAGCTTAACAGTTAATTTAGCTCATGCCTGCTGCATCTAAGGCAGGTCAGATGACTTAATTTGGAAGTTGTAAACAGCTCAGAGGTGGAAGCTGGACTCTGATGTGCAGCCCTGGCTTCAGCCACCAGGCCTGCACAGCAAAGCGCCTGTCCGTGTCTGCAAAGGTGGTGTCTTGGTCTCTTTGCTCATTACTGAGACAAACACCGAACACCCAAAACCAGAGGAGGAACTGTTCATGTAGCTCACAGTCTGTAAATATTTGTTGACAGTTGGCTGGTTGCCAGGAGGATTGGAGAGGCACCACAGCAGGAGCAGGCGGGGCTGGGGGTGGGAGGCAGCGCTGACGTAACGGGCATGAAGAGTGAGCAGTGAGCAGCGAGCAGCCCACGGCTCTTTCTGTCCCTCGGGTCTCATCCGGGCTACTCACGGTGAGCAGGCAGCACGCACACCTGCTAGGAATCCTTCCCAGTATCAATCCTCGATCCCGACAGTACGCGCGCTAGATCCAGCACCTCCGAGAAACCCCATGAATGACTCTGGGCAGATGTCTAGCCACAAGCAGAACAATGGCCTTACTGTTGCTATTCGTGGTGAGCAACTCAGGCAAAAATAAGTTAAATAATTTGTGGGCTGTCGCATATATGACAGACTCAAGCCTGACCAGACAGTTTTGCTGGCTGATATACCAGCATTACTAATGCCTGTACTGCGCCTAAAGCAGCACATAGTTAATAAATGGCCATGCCTGTTATTAGATGAGAATGATACTCTTAGGTGTATTTAATAAGACACTAGAAAGCAAAGTTTGAAACTGCCCAGGAATTTGTGTTTGCTTTAAACTTTGTATTTTTCTTCCTTGTGTACTTTTTCATCGTAAAAAAGTTTAGCAAAGTTCCAACACACATAAGCAAAACTTATGAAACAGAGTAATTCAGTATCGTTTAACCAACCTTATGCAGACCACTAAATGGTTAATTCCATCTCCAAATTATGGATCATAAAGACTAATGTTGTCAACATTACTTCTAAAATAAAAACCAAATTCTATCCTGTATGTAACACCAGTATATGTATGCACTAAGTCATATTACATATATTTTCTTTCTTTTGGATATGATTCCAAAAATTGTATTTCTCAGCAAGCTAAATCTGTCCTGTGCATAAGTCCTGAGTTTACAACTACTATCATCCCAACCAATACCCTCATCCTTTGAAATTTATAAACTAAGTTTCATCAGTTCTCATTGGAAAGTGAAGCACAAGAAAAAAATGGTAGAAGTTTGTTAATGTAAGTACATTTCAAAATCAAAAGCAGCGTAGTGGTTTCTCCAGATGCGGCACTACCACGAGCAGAGGCTGTACCCCAAGAGCTAGAGAACTCCACTCACCAAAGAGGACTGCCCAGCTCCCGATCAAGGTGAACTCCTGCGACGCCCCCCCCGCCCCCCCGCCCCAGTCTGTTCTCTTTTCTCTTCCATTCCTGAACTGGGCTTGAATTGTAGTTTACAATTTTACAATTTCTGGTGCTGCCTGCAGTGAGGGTGGCCGTGTACTTATAACACAGCATCTTCTCTTCACCTGCGGTTCTTCCATTCAAGCTATGTTGGAGATTCGTAGCTGAGGCAACTCAGGGTGAGAAACAGTCCACGCTCCAGGGCACGACAGGGTAACACCGTGAAAGCACACAGGTCCCAGGTTGCTCTCATGAGCAGAGCTCTCTATTCTCATTTGGACCATAGTACTTACTTATGGCCAGTCTTTCACACTGGCAAATATAGGTAACAGCTTCCTGTTTAAATCATAAAATGTTGGTTATTTTTGTCCAAAAACCTTAGCTTACATTATAGATAATATATCACAGAACTAAAATGTGAACAATTGCAACACAACCCTTAGGAAGAAGAAAAAACAAAACTCCTTGAGCATAGCCCTTGTGCTTCCCATTGTGCCCTGGGTGTCAAAAGCACGACCCCATTTACACTGCTGAGCTACCCAGCGGTATATTATTCTGAGACTTAAAAGATTATTTCCTCAAGAAGTTGGCTCTCCAGCTTAAGTCAGGAAATGAGAAAGCGAGGCCCAGAGCTGAGCTTGGGACGACCCAAAGCCTTCTTAACTTTAAAGCAAATGAATTCCACTCTCAGTATCAAAATTCTCTTAGTACCTCATTATAAAAGGACATCTACACCAGCTCACTTGGTTCTATTATTGAATTTCTATTGAGAACAAAGTGTTGTTTCATTTTAAGGATTTTAGGTTAATCTATGCTAACATAATTATTTTTCATTTTGTTCCAGTCACTCACAAAGTGCCCATTAAGTACTTACTGTGTGAAGGCTGTTGTTATATTTAGAAAAAAATGAACTAGTATTGACAGTACTCGTCCAACGAGGGAGGTTTATAAGGCAGTGTGAGTGAGTGCATCAATACATGATGGCACTCCTCAATATTCAGATCAATGGTTATAGATTGGAGATGTGGAGATAATCCAGGGTATCTGGAAAAAAAAAAAACTTAATGGATTTAGATTAATAGAATTTATTTCTGTATAAATTTTTAAATTTATATGTGACCCCATATTGATGGGGTTCCATTTGGTGTTTCAATACATGCAGACATTGTGTAAGAAATGGGAATTTTTATTGATTGAGAAAAATAATAACATTTCATAAGACCAGGATGCAGGTTTCAAGCGGGGGACAAGCAACGCAGAGGAGGGCTTGGGCCTAAGACTTCGCGTGAAGTATCACGTAGTTTCTGAAAAAATAAACTCAGCGGAGCTGAGGATCAGCAGAGGCAGAAGCTCAGTGAGGGGCAGCTGGTACAGCGTGAAACTGGAATGAGGGAGGGTGGGGCTCCACTACAGAAGGTTGGATTGTCCAGCGACTCTACCGGGGTGCGATGCGATCTCGAGGCTCTGGCAGTTTAGAAAGAACACTTGATTTTGTAGCAGCTAGGTTATTGTCCACAGGAGACTGGACTATAGGAGTAACAGAACCTTTATTAACTGTGGCCCACTATGTGCTCACACCCTAACAAAATCGGGAGCATGCAGGGCCCTTTTCTTTGCTCCCCTTCTGCTCCCACAGGTTCCTTGGTTGCCATGGCACCCGGCACGGAATGCGTAATGCGCGGTTGACCACGTGGAAGCGAGGTCCTGGAGCGGACCTGGAGATCGCGCCGCGTGTGGCATATGCTCCCTTCACTGGCCCTGCTTTCTCCTTGATCGCTTTCATGTTTGTGAAGTTTTAACACGGCAGGGACGGCGTGCAGGATAGGGCAATGCAGCAGGAGCTGAAGGGGGTACCCAGCCCAGCCCGGGTGGCCCCTGTCACCAAAGCCTTTCAGGCGGGGTCAGACTGGGTGGATTCTGCTCCAGCCTTTCCTATTTCTAAGGTGAACTGGAGACCACGCTAGAATTCCTTTGGTTTAGCATGGAATTAACCGAAGGCACCATCTCCTACAATCTGATTCACGGCTTGGATTTAAGGAAAGCACAACTGAGAACAGGAAAGTGATGAAGATGTTCAAGAAATCCAGGCTTAGGGTAAATTTACAAATTGGGGGGGGGGGTGACAAATTTAACCAGTGTTAATAACACTATGTACACCATGCTAGCACTGCCCAGGGAGGCGTAAAAGGGATCCTGGAAATGTAACAGCAGCACCACTCACTAAATGCATTTGAAAACTCTCAGAGCTGTGGGAGCCGAGCTAGCCTCGGCTGCTGGGCGATTCGCCCCTCTGGCTGCGCACACGTCTGTGCGCATGCGCTCAGGGGGCAGCCAAGCCTTCACACTATCCGCGCCGCCTACCCCTGAGCTGCACCCTGACAGCTTGGGAGAGGAAGGCCGAGGTGGACCAGAGCGAGTTAGAGCTGTGAGAGGAGGGCTGGGGAGGGGCCTGCTTCTGCCCCTTTTCCCTTGTTCTGTCTTCGTTTGCTTTCATGGTTTCGAAAGTCAGTGCCGAGCTATACGTTGACTGACAAATGCTACTTAACTAGACATCAAAATTTGACAAATTCCTTAATATATGAATTACTTTAACAACTGAGGAACTGACTTTGTCTTACGTATATAAAAGCTTATGTATTGTGCCTATCAAAGCTATATTAAAGCCAGCCCAAACTGTCGAATTCTAGATTATTTTCTTTTGTCCAAAGGTCATCTTTCCTTTGTGCCAAGAAATGTATGAAGAGGAATAATAATGTCCATGCTCAGTGTAACATGGGATTGGATTGCATAATCATCTATAGTCAGATTTTACTCACTAGGGATTTTGACATGTATATGTTACTGGATTTTTATGGTATTTTATATTTAGCCTCCGGTTAAAAAAAAAATCACTTCTCAAAGTTTTGCAAGTTTTCAGTGTAGATTGTATCTTTCACTGCACATGTATATTTGATATCAGTTGCTTCAGATATGCAGACGGTGAGGTCCGCGGGCTTCGTTGCGACGCGTAACCTCCGTTGCCCTGTGGCATGCAGTGAGTTGGACGCACGCTGTCCTCCTGTTTCCAGGCACCCTTCCCACGGAGGCAACGGAGTGAGGGTTCACAGAGATCCTTCAGGCAGAGCTGCGGCAGGGCCTCCCGCTCGCCTACTTGGGTCTCTGTAGTGTGGTGACGCAGGGCAGGACAACCTGGCTGCTTACTGACAAAAATAGAACACGTGACCAGGAGCAGAGCGAACAGGTTTTCTTACATTTAACAGGAACTTTTTTTTTTTTTTTTTTTTGGCAGAACCAGGGATTGAACTCAGGACCCTGTGCTTTCTAGGTAAACGTTTATTCAACTGAGCTATCTCCTGACCATTTTTTGTTACATTTAGATGATTCTTTCACACACTGACGTCTAGGCAAGTCTGCCTCTCATGAGAAGGTAAGTGCACCCAGCGAGAAGGGATGGTGGAGGTCAGTATGAAGGGGCTAAGAGCCATGTGCTGCCCCTCCCTCTCCCTTCAAGAACTCCAGACTGCGTACACATGCAAAGCCTCAGCATTGTTCTCTGGCCCCCAAAGGTGCTTGACGAGCAGGAAGAAGGCTTTCCTGGCCCAAGGACATTACTTGTTCTTGGGTGAGGTTGTCAGAGTGGCTTAAAAAAGACTGCTCTAAAAAAACCCAAGGCTTTCATACGCTGCTCACCGAAGGACACAGCATGACACATTCATTGGCCATAAAGACAGCGTCCTCAGCTAGGGACAGAACAGAACCAGTGTTGAGGATGACTGAAAGGAGCCGGGAGCTGCGTGGCCGTGGTGGCTGCTGGGAAAATGCTCTCGCAGGAATTAGTTCAAACAGGACGCACAAAGGGAGCCCCCAGAGCAAACATGAACATTAAGTGCAGTTGCCGAAAACCCAAGTTACAGTAGCCAGGTTGGCCAACATGACAAAATGCCTAAGTGAAGCATGTGGAAAGCAGGGGGTGTGCATGATGACGCCGTCGGACCAGAGCAAGGGCTCAGAGAAAAGACAGGACACCAGCATGGGCGGAGCGCTGCGCCTCAGAGAGACTGGGAGACAGCCTGAGTCGTCCAGGGCAGAAAGCGCAGCTGCGCAGTGAAGGCAGAGCCGAGAGTGGCGGCGATGCTGCCAGAGAGCCCTGCCCTGTGCAGAAGGAGCCGGAGGCACCCCAGAAATCTAAACCAGAACCCAAGAAAACACGAAGGCCGCACAGAGGCAAAAACGGGAGCAGCAACTGGTCCAGACTGGCCTGGAGCAGCCCCTTCCTCCTCTCTCCCCGCGGCTGCTCTCACTCTTCAGAGGCACTTGTCCCATCATGACATGAGTGATCTGAGAAGCCCCAGCTTCACGTATCACCCTGGAGACGGAGGCTTCAACGTGTGATTTTCCCCAAATTTTAAAATCTTACTCTAATATCACTTTTTGATTCATACAAATTATACAGAATACTGGATTCTATCTGGGCATATTCATAGATGCATACAATATACTGAGACCATTTTGCTATGTTGCGCCTTCCTCTTTATTTTGAACATTGTCTCCACTCCTTTTTTTTTTTTTGGTCTTTTTGAGACAGGGTCTCACTGTGCAGTTGAGGCTGGCCTTGAGCTCACTTTCCTAGCCCGGGCTGGTGTCGAACTTGCACTGATCCTCCTGCCTCAATCTCTCACGTTCTGGGATTACAGGCATGTGCCACCATGCCCAGTTTTCTTCATTCTTAAGTCTTTAAATTCTCTAAACCTAGAAATGAAGAAATGGTGTGATAACAATTTTATCTTAGTTTTTATTTTAAACTCAAATCTTTGGTTATAGTTTTTAGCAAGCCTTCCCTCTCTCTAAAGCTTTCCTTTCATCGTTGTTTGTTTAAGGAGGACTGCAATAGGGCTTGCAGAGACATACTGTCATTTCTTATTAAAAGACACCTTCATCAGACTGAGGACAAACTGACGTTCTTTGTAAAAAGTTGCAAAGGAAACCTTTAATGTGTTCACATGAGCTTCCTCTTCACCTTTCTGTTGCTGAAGCAGATTGCGGACGTTCTGCACACAAGATCGTCATGGAGAATGTGCTCATCTTGCACACAGTCTTGGCCTAATATTAAAGAGAAGTGGGCCGGGCACCGCACTATTAAGTGTTTTCTTGCTCCTTTCAGTTACCCGCTCCTCACCTAGCACCAAAAATCTTTTGCCACTGAAGAAGCACACGGAGCCCAGTGGCACAATGGAGTGCATCGACCCAGCTTGCCTTTCTTTAAACTATCTGTGTCCTCCCTCCATCCTCCCCTCCCTCTCTGCTTTTTTCTTTCTTCCTTCCTTCTTTCCTTCCATCCATCCATCTACAACATCCATCCATCCCTCCATGCATCTATCCATCCATCCACCCATCCATCCATCTGTCCGTCTGTCCCTCCATCCATCTATCCATCCGTCCATCCATCCATCCCTCCATCCCTCCATCCCTCCATCCACCCATCCCTCCATCCCTCCATCCAACCATTCATCCATCCACCCCTCCA